>CM045886.1:68501068-68503568 GCA_025169545.1 Anguilla japonica | reverse complement strand
CTTCCTTTTCTTCTGCACTCCTTTACCTAAGTAAAGATATTTAAGTTATTTGAAAGAAAACAACTCAAATCAAAAATATGTATTCTTGTAAACCGAGACATTACCTTTAAAAACCCCCCGGTTTTTCCACAAATCGCACTCTGCATGTTCTAATAACAGTTTTCCGAGACAGATTTACTATGCTGCACCGCAAGTACATGGTCACTCGAACTTGCGTACACGAGCTGAGACTTGACGTGACATTTGATCGTAGCCTCCGCTCACGTCCAAATTGATAAATGCCGAGCTTTGCGTGGAAATGACCGTACACCCAGTTTTCTGCCGTACGTTCGTTTGATAAATGAGGGCCAGTAACACTCTAGCAATCACCTAACACCGTAGCACTGCCATAGCAACCACCTAGAAACACCCCAGCAACCACCCAGCTACTGTACACCACTGCAACCACCTAATACTGTGTCAATGCCTAGCAACCCCCAGAAACTACTTAGAAAGTAGTATTACCAACTAGTAGTGCTCTAGTATCAGGATATTCTTTGATTTAAAAGATATTTATATTTTTGCATTTATATGTAATTGGAAAAAATCTTTGTTGGTATGATAATGAAAGTGTTTCAGCTTTGCATTCAGCTAGCCCACACACATTCTTCAGGAAATTTACTTTCCTACCTGTTACTTCCGTTTCGGGGGACTCGCATTCTTCCTCATCAGCTGACATATCACTCTGTACCTGTATTTGTTCTAAGAGGAACAAAACATAAATAAATCAATGGAATCCAACTATGGAAGATGTTAAACAATAAAAAAAAAACAGCTGTGGAAAATGACTGTCTGACATACCATCTGGATCAATGTGGATCTGGTCCAAGTTTTTCCCTCGTTTTCCTGCATGGAATGTATTTACATTAATAAGCATAGGCATCCAGTGGTGGGTTAAACTCATAAAATTGAATGGTAAAGTTGTCCACACAACACAAACTATCTTCGGTGCTTGGGAAGCATCATTGCAAAACAAAGTTGACTGTGCAGGTCCATGTTTTCCGACATCCGCGCTTGGAACACTCTGACGTTTTACCAAGGAGTTCCCAACATGGAATTACATCATCCCGAGGACTCGCGAACGCAGCTTATGTAGTATTTCGGATGCGCTTCTATTACGTTAATTAAGGAATCGTGAACGCGCTTCCCATTTACGATTGTTTGGGATTTATCAACATACGCACGAGGTAGGATTGAAACCAGGTGCCTCCGAATTTTGATAAATGCGGCGGAGGTTTTTTGGTCGTGAGCATTTTAGGCGGAAATTTAAGCAATATTTACGAACTTATTGATAAATGAGGCCCTATGTGTTTTCAGCAGGTACTACTGCTGGTGACAAAACAGCCAAAATGTAGCTAAACGTACACATGGTTTTCAAATGCAACTCTGGTTTTACTGTTGGTCAGTTCGATATATTTGATACTGGCAAGTCACTGCTGCTAGAAAACATTTCCCAAGAATTAGAAATCACAAGTCGGCACTTTAACTCCTTGAACGTAGGACCGTTTTTTTGTTATGTAGTTAACTATTAAGATAATAGTATAAGTCAATGCTGATGTCAGAAACAACTGCAATGTTCATTGTGATTTTAAGTCCATTATGGTTTTTCTCTCGGTAAAATTCGATTGGTTTTTAGTCCCCTTATGGGTCCCCACGAGGTTCACCAAGAGAGTGTGTATGACAGATTTCATTGTCAAGCTTCTTGCAATCAGTGAGGTAGTTGGTGACACAAGGTTTCTGGTTTACCATCACGGGGACCTGGTGAAGTGGCACAGGATGTCACCTTGTTCTTAGTTTCACATGAAGTCACGGCGTCCTTCAGCTTGCCATGTAGAACTGCGCCAGAGTCACAGATCTCATCTTCATCCAACATATCAGCAACAAGCGTAGCCTCAGCAGTTATCTGCAAATATTTCATAAAAACAGTCAGTACAAAGTGCACACATTAACTTCAGTCACTTTCCGTGGAATTGACATTAATAAACCACAATACACCCGCCTTTACATTTTACCACCAAAGCTTACCTGGTCAATCAGAAGCGGGGCTACAGCTGGAGGCCATTTCAGTGT
Organism: Anguilla japonica; assembly: GCA_025169545.1. Lineage (NCBI taxonomy): Eukaryota > Metazoa > Chordata > Actinopteri > Anguilliformes > Anguillidae > Anguilla > Anguilla japonica. The sequence goes on along the minus strand of CM045886.1, from coordinate 68,501,459 downwards.
CCACAGTGTCTGTTCCAGTAGGTATGGCCACAGCAGTGACCTGCAAAGATTATTTAACATCACATATACAGATAAAGTGCTTAAATGAATATTTAATGGAGAATATAGTGACTTCAAATTTCTCTCTCCAAAACCAGTCAACAAAACAAATAGACTTTAAACCTTGACCATGACATTATACTGCCAAATCATTTGATATTAATATACCTATATCCTGTAACCACCTACATATCACATTACCAACTGTTAACTTCAGTCACTTTCTGTGATAAACCACAACACACCCTCCTTTTATTTTACCAACAAGCTTACTGGTCAATCAGATGTGGACTTGAGCTAGAGGCCATTTCAGTGTCCACAGTGTCTGTTCCAGTAGGTATGGTCACAGCAG
>CM045886.1:68474185-68496101 GCA_025169545.1 Anguilla japonica | reverse complement strand
GTTCATTGTGATTTTAAGTCCATTATGGTTTTCTCTTGGTAATATTCGATTGGTTTTTAGTCCCTTATGGGTCCCCACGAGATTCACCAAGAGAGTGTGTATGACAGATTTCACTGTCAAGCTTCTTGCAATCAGTGAGGTAGTTGGTCACACAAGGTTTCTGGTTACCGTCACGGGGACCTGGTGAAGTGGCATATTCTCCATTAACTGTTGAACCATTTTCTTCTATGAAGACATGTAACTGTACGATTAGACATCTTAAACATTAAAAAAATAAAGAAATAGCCCTCACCGTTTAAAAATTTGAATAATAAGGCTATAACCTAGTCTTCAAATGGATACACAGGTGGTTACAGGATGCACTTCACCTGGTCCTTGTCCTTTGACATTATACTGCCAAATCATTTGATATCAATATACCTACATCCTGTAACCACCTACATATCACATTACCAACTGTTAACTCAGTAACTTTCTGTGATAAACCACAACACACCCTCCTTTCTATTTTACCAACAAAGCTTACCTGGTCAATCAGATGTGGACTTGAGCTGGAGGCCATTTCAGTGTCCACAGTGTCTGTTCCAAAGTTTACCAGAAAAAATATATTAGTTTATTGACTTGAAATTCTCCCATATTTTATCATATTTCACGAATTGCACAAACACATGCAGTATTTGTAATTTAGCTTAACAGCTAACGTGACCTCATATCTGCAGATGTTTGCTCGCAAGCTAGCTAGCTAGTAATGTTATTAACCTAACTTGTAGCTAGTAACATTAGCTAATGGTACGCATATTACAAAGATCTTGGGCACCGTACTTAACGTAAAAACAACCTCATATGCATATATGTATATTTGTTCAACATATTGTTCAACTTGTCCTATATTTTAACATATTCCACCAATTTCACAAACATGTACTTTCAGTAGCTAACTTCTATGGGGAGCTCATGTCAACAGCAGAACGTTCAATAGCAAGCTAGCTCTAAAATACAGCTGAACAAGAAGAATTGATGGTAGCCACATTATAATAAATCTTGAGCAGAATCCAAGCCTATATAGCTATTTTTTATAAATAAAGGCTAAGCTACCTTTTCCTTGCTGTTTGTATTTAAGATTAGCTAGCTCAAATTGCTGGCATTTTAGACATCCCATCTGCAACTGGCTAGCCAGCCACTTGTAGCTAGCTAAATGTAGCTAGCTAGAAAGCTACCATGCATTTTAATTTGTTATAACTTATAACATATTTTTCGGATTGCAAAAGCATATAACTCGTAGCTACTAGCTACATTTACTCTAAAAGTAGCTTACACTACCTCTGGTGAGCTAATGGCAATTGCAGAAAGTTCGCTAACTAGCTAGCTAGCTAGCGATATTTAACCTAGCTAACTAGCTAGGTCTAAAACCACATATTAACAATATATACTAATATATATTAACAATATTTTATTAATGGTAGCCATATCATGAAGTCTTACCTTTTTCCTTGTTATTTGATGGCCAGTTTCGTGGGGACGCAGTTTTGGGTCCCCACAATATTTTTGGTCCCCATCACGTGAGTGTGCAAACAGGTCTTCGTCCCCAGCATGATATGAAAACAAGTGCACTCATATCACACACACACTCACACACACACACACACACACACACACACACACACACACGTGTATGATATGAGAGCGTATCGGGTCAGCCTGTGTCTGTTTGTGCACCTTGCATTTGCATGCAGGTGTGTCTGCCTGAATGCATGCCTGCATAAGTGTGTGTGTGTGTGCGTATGCATGTGCATGTGAGTACGTGTACATGTGTATGTGTGTGTGTGTGTGTATGTGTGTGTGTGTGTGTGTGTGTGTGTGTGAGTGTGTATGCGTGTGAGTGTGCACGCAAGTGTATGTGCGAGCGAGTGTGCAAGTGTGTGTGTGCATGTGTGCAAGTGTGTGTGTGTGTGTGCATATGTGCGTGTGAGTGTGCATGCAAGTGTGTGTGTGTGTGCATATGTGCGTGTGCATGCAAGTGTGTGTGTGTGTGTGTGTGCATATGTGCGTGTGAGTGTGCATGCAAGTGTGTGTGTGTGTGTGCATGCGTGCGAGCGTGTGTGGTGGGGTTAGGTGCAGCAGGGTGAACTGATGGCTGACAGACAGCTTGCTATTTCCCCTGAATCAGCAGAAATGGGAGGAAGTGGGTGGGGATGGTGGGGGGGTGGGGTGGTGGAGGGGGTGGGGGGGGGGGGGGTGGGGATTCTGCTGAGTCAGAGAAACGGCCTGGGACACTGGCTGAGCTGGTCTCCACTGCCAACCAGAGAAACACACTGTGTCTCACACAGCATGTGTGTATGAGTCCTGTGTATGTGTGCGTTTATGTGTGTGTGTGTGTGTGTGTGTGTGTTTATGTGTGGGTGTGTGTTTATGTGTGGGTGCCTGCGTCTAGGTTTTGTTGCTTTGGTTCTGTACTCAAGCACACTGGATTTGAAATAAAAGACGGAACACAAGGTAAAGGTGCAGGTGCAGCATAATTGATAAGGAACTGACTAAAGGTCAGAGGTTCCGATTCCGGGTAGGACGCTGCCGTTGTACCCTTGAGCAAGGTACTTAACCCGCACTGCTTCAGTATATATCCAGCTGTATAAAGGGATGCAGTGTAAATGCGTAAATTTGTATGAGTCGCTCAGGATAAGAGCGTCTGCTAAATGCCTGTGCTGTGCTGTACTTTAACGTTGCGTTGTGAGTTGTGTTGGGTTGTAATGTTGGGTTGTGAGTTCTGGGGACAGGGGATGGGTTAAGGTCAGAGTTCCGGGTGGGAAGGGAGGGCAGGAGGGTTTGGGTTGGGGTTAGGGTTGGGGTCTAGATTTGTGTGTATGTGTATGATGTGTGTGTGTGCGCATGTATGTGTATGATGTGTGTGTATGTGTATGCGTTTAATGTGTGTATGTGTATAATGTGTGTGTGTGTGTTTATAATGTGTTTGTATTTGTATGATGTGTGTATGTGTATGATGTGTATGTATGCGCATGTATGGGTATGATGTGTGTATGTGTATGATAAGTATATATGTGTTGATGTTACTCAACAACCACTGAAGCCAGTCCTGATTGCAGCCAGCCCTGTTGAATCTAAATCTCACTCATATTGAACCTTACCATCAGAGTGAACTAGTGACCACTATGACTATGCCACAGTCCAAGGAAATTCCAGAAGAGATGAAGAAAGAAATGAATGAATGAATGAATGAACAAATCATTGCATTTATATAGCACTTTTCCGAACGCTCAAAGTGCTTTACAGCGATGTGTGGGGACTCACCTCACCCACCACCAATGTGTAGCCCCCACCTGGGTGATGCACGGCTGCCATTTTGTGCCAGAAAGCTCACCACACATTAGGTAAGGTGGAGAGGGAGAGAACATTTTATTTTGCCAGTTAAATCATGGGGTGATTAGGTGGCAAGTTGGAGACAGCCAGATTGGGAATTTAGCCAGGACACCGGGGAACCCCCTACTCTTTGCGACAAATGTCATGGGAAAAAAAGTTGCAATATATCAGTTTGGAAAGGTTTCAAAGCCCTTTCAAAGATCTATCGAACCACAGTGAGCGCCATTATCTCCATATATAAAACACTTGGGACAGTGGTGAATTTATCCAGGAGTGGCTGGCCAGCTAAAACTTCTCCAAGGGTGCAGCAACAACGCATCCAAGAGGTCACAAAAGATCCCAAAAGAACAACCAAAGAACTGCAGGCCTCTCTAGCCTCAGCTAAGGTCAGTGGTCCATGACCCCACAATAAGAGACTGGGCAAAAATGGGATTCATGGGAAAGTAGCAATGGTGGAAAGTACTGTTAACCAAGAGAAACAAGAATGTGCATCTCACATTTGTAAAAAAAGCATCTGAATGATCCCCAAGCCTTTTGGGATAATGTTCTATGGACAGATGCACCAAAAATCTAACTTTTCTGCTGACACAGGTCCTGTTATGTCTGGTTTAAAGCAAATGCAGCATTTCACAATAAGAACATCATACCAACAGTCAAACATGGTGGTGGAAGTGTGATGATGTGGGGATGGTTTGCTGCATTTGGACCTGGATGACATGCCATTATTGAAAAAAACCATAGGTTCTGCTCTGAACCAGAACATTCTTAAGGAGAATGTCCGGCCATCTGTCCGTGAGCTGAAGCTGAAGCCAACTGGATTGTGCCGCAAGACAACGATCCAAGACACAAAAGCACGTTCACATTTGAATGACTGAAAAGAAACAAAATTAAAGTTTTGCAGTGGCCTAGTCAAAGTCCTGACTTGAACCCAAAAAAGATGCTGTGGCAGGAACTGAAAGAAGCAGTTCATGCTAGAAAACTATCAATTTGTCTGAATTAAAGCTGTTCTGCAAAGAAAAGGGGGATAAAAATCCTGCTCAGCGATGTGAAAGATTGATATCAAATTATATCAGAAGCATTTGTTTACGGTTATTGCTGCTAAAGGTGGTGCAACCTGTTAAGTTTAAAGGGGCAATGACTTTTTTTATCTCGGTAACTTTTAAAAATGTATTTCGTGCTTACTCAGGTTCTCTCTGTCAAATATTACATTTTACATCTGAAACCATTCCGTTTGACAAATATGTAATAATAGAGTACATCAGGAAGGGAGAAAAACTGTACATACATACACACAAAAACACACACACAACACAAACACACACACACACATCATACATACATATACCAAACACACACACACACACACACACATGCACATGTGTACACATATGCAGGGAAGGAAGAGACAGACTCACACACACACACACACACACACATACATCATACATACATATACCAAACACACACACACACCCACATGCACACAAATGCGTACACATAAGCAGGGAAGGAAGAGACAGACTCATGCACACACGCATGCACACACACAAACACACACGCACGCACACACACACACGCAAATGCGTACACATACGCGGGGAAGGGAGAGACAGACTCATGCACACACGCATGCATGCACACACACACACACACACACTGTAAAACAGACATATATGGCTGTTTATAATGTGAGGATGTAACTCCAGACTGCAGTTCATCAAATGAGATGAACACAGCTGAACAAAATGGACCACGCATCTAATGGAACTCATCGTGTTCATGCTCACACTGTTGTGCAGAATCACTCGCTCACAAAAAAGTGCCATTTTCACCAGAACTGGCCGTGGGATTTTGGTAGCCCTGAACAAGAAGTAACCGGAGGCGACCGATCATGACACGGGGTGGGGGGTGGATTTGTCAGCGATCGTGAACGAGAGAAAGGGGCAAGAAAAACAGCACTGAAAAAGGTATTCACGCTCTCTGAATACTGCCCAATTAAAATGTCGTTCAAAAAAAAAAAAAAAAAAAATTTTTAACCTGAATTTGCATGGGGGTTTTTTTTTTCAACTAAATGTCTGAAAAATCTTTTTCTTTCTTTTCTCGAGAAGGCTGCATTTGACATTGGTGGTTTGTGTTTAATCTTTATTGACTGTGTAGCTGTCAGATATTAGCTTTCCGATTAAGCTCATTGATTTGACAGATGTCTGATTTACCATTGTGGTTGACCTCATGCTGTTAAACTGTTAAACTGGTGTCGAGATTATGCTGCTAAGCTGACACAGAAAGCACGCTGTTAAATTTACAGAGTTTTTTGTTAAACTGATGTTGAAGCTATGGTGTTAATTGATGTAGACTACGGTGTTAAACAGATTACAGTATTAAACTAATGCGTAGTGCACATCATTGTTACATTGTTTAGCTAATTTGTCGTGTATGTAATTGTTACATTGTTAAACTATAGTGTATGTTATTGTGACAGAGTTAAAGTAATGCATAGTGTATGTTATTGTTACATTGTTAAACTAATGCATAGACTGTTACCTGTAAATGCATAGTGTATGTTATTGTTACATTGTTAGAGTAATGTATGCATAATGCATCTTAAACTAATGTTAACGCATCTTACTGTTACACTGTTAAACTAATGCATAGTGTATGTTATTGTTACATTGTTAGAGTAATGTATAGTGTATGTTATTGTTGCATTGTTAAACTAATGCATAATGCATCTTACTGTTACACTGTTAAACTAATGCATAGTGTATGTTATTGTTAAATTGTTAAAGTAATGTATAGTGTATGTTGTTGGCCATTTACCATCTTACACCTTGTTGAGCTGATGCAAAGAACATGTTGATAATCATAAAGAGATTATGCTGTTAACAGCCACACTATGAGTACTTTCAAAGAACGAAAAACACTGTCAGATAAATAATCCCATAACCCTCTGAAAACGGCACCCCAGAGGGTGCCCTCTAAGCAAACAGTTCTGGGCAGGAATGTGGTACAGGGGTCAGGGAACTGGGCTTGCGACCCAGAGGCTGCAGGCTTGAGTTTTTAGTATGGCACAACCATCATATGCGGGAGCTAGGTACTCTCTCTTTTTATTAGTGCTTATAAAAATACCGGTACTTTGTCAAAACACTTCTTTATTTAAAACATGTTTACCCGTTAATAAATCGCTAAGCAACCACTTTAAAGGATCCACCAGTATTCAGAACAATATTCTTCTTTTTAAAAAAACTAGGTGTTTGTCAGTGACATGTTTGGATAAATATTCTGAAGGATCAGCATGAATATTTTCGCAGTCTAGCAGTATATAAGCAATTAGATATTTTGAATAATTATCCGGTATGACATACGGAGGGTACAGTGTAGTATGCTGTAATATACTGCCAAGCTTTTACTCTAAATGCAACGTTGGTTAGTTTCCATCATACCGGACTTGAATGAGCCTTAGTTTACGGTCGTCAGAAATGCCATGTATTCCTGTCTAGATAATAAATAAAAGCTTTACAATCCACGTGACTGCCCTGGAATATTTTTTTCTCTCGATTTCCTTTATATTTCCCTGAGGTAATTATTTACTTCAGTACCTTAGTTCCCCGTTTTCAGTAAGGTTATATCTTATAAGTTTTTGGAATGCACAATAATTATTCCAGCTGAAGTTCTTCAATATTGACATATTTTTCTTGGACAGTAAAAGATAAGTTTGAGTTATACTACTGTAGGAGTGATACTGTGCATCGCGATCCCTTTACCAATTTTATTCAATTTTATTTTTAACAATCCAACATTGTTTTGTTGTTGTTGCTATTTTTGAAAGCCGCGAGAGGAATCTGAACACAACTAATGCACAAGAGCCGCTGTCGCGCGAGTGCAGAACTGTTGCGGGTCCTCTTAGTAGTTGGAGCATCAAGATAAAAATGTTTTTTTTAAGAATAAGTGTTACGCAGGCCTACATTATGATTTCGGTAATGGGCAAGTAGTGGGATCGTCAATGGAATATAGGAGAAGTGTGTGACCCAAAAGTTTTAGTCGCGTAAAACTTGTAAATGTTTTCTGCAGCGAGGAACTTCACTTGGGTATCTCTGACCGATAAGTGCAGATGCGTGTCCTATCTTTAACCAACACAGCGAAGATATTTCACACATACAAGCAGCCTACTTTCGCGAAAGACTAAAATTAAAGGAAGGAAAGTATGTAAATAATGACCCGAAATCTGAGAACGACCTGAAAGTGAAACGCATCCGTGGAGGGGCTCGTCATTCTCCGCGTTCTTGCCCCGCGCGCTTCGCATGACATGCGGGCAATTGTTCATAAGTGTTCCATTCCATAGCACCTGCGCCTCTCTCGAGCCAGTGTTCGAAATTCTATGTTAAACAGCATAAATGAGGCGTGTACGTGGACCAGTAACGCCGTTGATATAGGAGGGAGGTGGGCGGGGGGGAAGCCGGAGTCTCCCCCGTTTCCATGCGGGGTCACATCAATCGTGGGGCAACAAGCAAGTGGGTCACGTCACATAGCCACGTACAATCTCATTTTAGCAAACTATTTCTCCCGTTTTATTCTAATGCCTGTTTAAATTATTTATGACTGCTTGAAATTGCTGTTTAGCACGCACCCAAACCAGACACAGTTATAGAATGACGCAAAATCCATTTATATTATTTTGATGTTAGAATTTTGTTGAAAATAAATGATTGTACTTTACTTTCTGAGCTATTTTAATTTCGTCGCAGCCACCAAACCAGAAGCACAAATTAGACTCTGAGCCGGAATTTCCAATAAAAAAATGAATACATAAAAAAAATAAACAAACCATGTAGCCCTTAGGTGTCTGTTTGCAATTTTAATATTTTAAAATGCTAAATTGAATATCCTAATGTACACATTTGGCTTGTATTAAGCCTACCTTTTGTTATTTTATTGCAGATATTAAATGGCACTTGGCCATATGCACAATAATCTTGTTCCGCAAATTAAACATCAAGAACGTAATGTATGGTCTCCTCAATCGAATCTGTGGATTAAGCATACCATGTAGAAAATCTTTATTATGATCGAATTAAAGCGCTATACGTCTGTCCAAATAGGTGCTATAATCGATATCAGCAAATGTGAACACGTCACTCAGGAAGGACAGAGCGCGAGCGGTGTGGAATTTGGCTGTTCATCTGCAAGCGCGTGAAAAATGCGCAAAACACAGCTGTCCCCTTCACTAAATTCCAGGGTAGGCCTATAGTACGGGGGAAATGCACAGCACGTGTTGTCTTGCGAAATCAGACTGATATATATTCATTAAATTTAAACAATTAGCTATTAATTTAAACCATGAACGCATGCATGCCACACACACACACACACTCCAGAAGTGTATGAATAATCATATAAAACAAATACATCAAATACTTCTAATGACATTAATTATCTATTTCATATAGCTTATTCCGTAGGGTCACGTGTTGCGTAAAAAACCATAAATATGACAATTGCATAACTGAGTTTTTCCTTTTAATTTCAGAAGAACAGTTTTAAGATTTCCAGAGAACTGTCGATTTTATCGTATTTTTTTGTGAAATTATTATTGGAAACGAGGTGTACAATGGTGCCCAATTAAGAGCCTGTTAGATGCAGCAGCGTAAGCGATCTGCTCTGTCAGGTCAGTAGGGTGAGAAATGGAAGGTTAACAGTAGAGTGCCACTTTAAAGCACGTGGACACATTTTAAACGGTCAACATTTTTAAAACGATCACCATAAGTACGGAACGAACAGAGCTGGACAGAACTTTTTATTAAACATTATGAAAACAAGATTCTGAACAACATTCCATTTTGAAACATTTGTTGCTTTTTTTAAACTTATCGACACGTTAGGACACTTAAATATTTCTCGAATAAATAGATATAAATAATATGTACAGATATACACATAACACTACTGTGCAGAAGCATTATTCCACCTTTCGCAGATAATAATGTTAGTTTATTTCATGTCAAATTACTGTATCTTCGGTTTGGACTAATGACGTGTGATGAAACAGAATAATGGCCCAAGCTGGCCCTTTGCTAAATTACATTTTGAGAAATCTCATTGAGGATGCGGCTATGTTTACAAGGCTTCCTCGAATTCCTAAAAAACTGCAACATACCGGTTACTGTGAGACACAAGGCATAAAGCTTTTTTTTTTCCTTTAATGATTACACAGAAGTGATGTCGTTTTAATGATACGGAGATATAAAGCGACTGTGGCGCGGTCGTCTGGACAACGTCCCCGCCTTCAGGTTAAAAAAAATTACAAAAAACTTTTGATTGATCAATTTCCTGATTTGTAATCCGATTTATCTACATATCGTGGATATTGGAATAAATAAATGTACACGCCTTCCTTGAGAGATAATTGTTTAATGTCCGTGTTAAATCAGTTTTTTTTTTTGCCCATGCTCACGGTATAAACTGGTCCATTTGTCTCGCTATATTCACAGCATGTCAAGTCATCGATATGAAAATCTGAGCCGTGTTTCTGTTTTTAGAATTTCTGCGAAGGAATTTAGTTACGTAACACTTCAGCGACATAGTCTATTTGTCTTATTGCCACTTAAGCTGTGCCTACATTAATTGACAAACGCTCGTGGGCCAATACTTCTGCACAATATGTCGCACACACGTAGGCAGCAGATCGTTAAACCAGATATGAGGGAAAGGCGGATTCTTTTTGTCCTCGCATATTTTATTGACAATATCATGGATTGTATTCACACCATCGTTTGCCCCATTTGCAGTGCTCGCTTTAGAGAAAGATACTTTATTTTAAACAAGCACTTTGAGTACCCCTTTTAAGAATCTGCCTTCTGCTGTTTAACCACGTTTCTAATGGTAGATTTTATGAAAACAAGCGTTAGTGAATTTTCCACAATACATCAGATTTCATGAAATCGTCATTCAAATATTTCACATTGAGCACTTTTTGAAAGTGTAAAATCCGTTAATTCATAAGTTTTAAATAACGTTGATGCATAGAGAATTAGCAGCAATTGCAGTCCTTATATTATTATTACATGTTTTTCATGGCATTTCCGATTATGTTGCTATATCCACCTTTTTCTATACAACAGCAACTGAACAACAGATTAGTTTAATATAAAACATGTTTTCCCTATCGTTTTTCATATAGTGCAGTAGGCTTTCCTTTTAATTGTACATAGTCATTAGAAGGAGAATATCGCAGAGTATTTGCATGCTGTAACATACAAACATTGTATTAAGACGTTTTGAATAGTCAAGCAAAAAGGCTTTAAAAAGTAAGGGAAATAACACCCTAACTGTAACTCTACATATATTTACAAGTGGGAATAAATAACTCTAAAATCTGGCTCAGTTTAGTTCACGTTTTTCCCTTTAAAACAATAGAAAATACAATGAAAATTGCGGTAACACTTATCCCTCATAACTGCTATTTAGCCGTGGATTTTTTTTTGTTGTTGCGAATCGTTCCCCCAATCACTCTATCCGTCTGTGCGTGAAACCAAACCGTCCATTCGCGTTCTGAGAAAGCAGAAGACTGAGGATGAGGAGGATGAAGGGGAAAATAAATACGGGCCGTGCGTTCCATCCAGGTGTATCAGGAGAAGAGGTAAAGGGATCTGACATATCGTTATACCGTACATGTCCCGCATGCAGGGTTTATTTTGTTTAAGTACGTAGACTTGCAATGCTCAGATACGTCCTCTCCAACAACACGTTTAACTTCGTGTTTTCCAAGATGATAGTCCTTCGGATAACCTCCGAAGTTATGAAAATATATTGCTTTTTTCCTCCAGTCCAGTCTAAAAAAGACGTTTCTCTTGGTTGATTTTTTTTTTTTTTTTTTTTTTTTTTTGATGAAACCCATTTTTAAGACTCGAAAACTTTTGATTAAGACAATGAGAAAGTATCATGACAAAAACGAAAATATGATTTAAGAAATGTATGTCTTTTTCCGTAATCATAACACACCATTATTCGGTTGAGTATTTGTCTGTAAGACTTAAATGTTTGTTAAACCCCTCGTTTGTTAAATGTCCCACGTTTTCGGACTTCAATTCCTTACTTGATCAAGTAGTTGATAACCATCTCAGATATAGAGGCGTTTACGAGTCAAGTTCAATTCTCATATTAAGACTTCCTGAAATAACACAAACACACGTACATAAACGTGTTGTGTGCGTGTAGGTTTCTTTACACAGGTATAGATTACGTTACGTTACAATATTAAGGTTAACATTGAGTTAGGCTACTGTAAACGAAAACGCAAAAATAAAACAAATCTTACAAATCAAATAATAATAGAAAACTGAAGTTGTAATAAAGTTGTCTGACCGACGGAAAGAAGTCTTAAGAAACGGATTTCTCTCACATAAAGAATTCCGTGGAGGCGGCTTTCCCGTGGCTGCCGTTGGGGGGGTCCCTGGTGCCGTTCCCGCTGTAGGTCCGGCTCGCGAGCTTCTCGTACTTCTCCTTGTACAGATCCCTCTCCTTGGCCAGACGCGCGACGTCCTGCTTCAGCTGCTCCACTTGGCTCTGGAGCGTGCACTTCTCGCTCTCCAGCATGTGCCGCTGCTGCACGCGCTTGTAGCGGCAGGACTGCGCGTAGCCCCGGTTCTTCAGGGTACGCCGCTTCTGCTTGAGGCGGATGACCTCCTCCTTGCTGAAGCCTCTCAGCTGGCGGTTGAGCTCCCGCACCGTCATGCTGACCAGCTGCTCGTCCGAGAAGCGATCCTCCAGCCGGGCGTGGTGGCCATGGTGGTGGTGGTGATGGACCTGGTGGTGGTGCCCATTGGCCGCCGCTGACAGGTCCTCTCCCGCATACTGCTGCCCGCGGAAGCCCTCGTAGGCCTGGTGGTGGTGGTGATGGTGGTGGTGGTGCGCGTTTCCGATGAGGGCTTCGACGGCGTCCTCGGGCGTCAGGTTGAGAGCCTCGGGATTCAGGTGGTGCTGGTAGTTGGGAATCCAGTATAGGTCCTCCAGCTGCGGCTTCCCGGCGGAGCTCTGGCCGTGGCTGCTGCTGCTGCTGCCGTTGTTGCTGCTGCTGTTGACGCCGCTGCCGGGGTTCTGGCCCGACTGCACCCCGGGGCTGGGCGCGCAGAAACTGGGCGACGAAGGCACGGAGGAGCAGGGCGTGCTAATCGGGGTGGAGGACAGCGAGCCCGGGGGCAGGCGGTGGCAGTACCGCTCCGCCTCCGGCGGCTCCTTCTTCACCTCGAACTTCATGAGATCGAAGTCGTTGACGTACTCGATGGCCAGGGGGCTGTTCGGTAACTCTGCGCTCATGGCGAGGTCGGTGGCCATGTCAGTCCATGCGACAGCTCCTGCCCGCACAGCCAAAGCGAAACGCGGAGAACGGACTGCGAACTGGCAGCCCTCGCCGATCGAAAGAGGAGAAGAAATGTACGCGGGGACACACGTAGGGAAATGTGTGTATGTAACACTGTTAGTTCTTAAAACAACTTCTATTTTAAGACGCACGAATATACGTACGCATGCAAGTGAACTTGCACACCTGCCAGCTCGCCTCCGCTTCTCTCTTTGACAACTTATCCCGGGTCAAACGCGCGCTTTAATACCACGGGCACAGCAGCTGAAACTCGAGACTCGTGAATTCAGAAACACCAACCTGTCTTGTCCTCGCTTCACCTCAGTAATCGGCTCGTGCGCTGTGATTTACTGTCCTTGTTTTTGGTGCACATCGGTGACTTCTCGTGCTTTGTTTGTTTTCTGGTGAATTTTCCTGTTATCCTTCTTCGCCTCCGTTAACAGAAATATTTTTTTTAAAAAATATAGCCCTGATGCAAGGAGGCAGTCGGCTTCTCTTCAGATTTGCAGACTAAAGTTGCTGCATACCCAGTGCAAAAACAACTAATTAAAGACAAAAAAAGCAAAACTTTTTGCTGAAAGTCAGAGTTTGTGGTGGAGTCACAGCCTCCGTGCAGAGCAGTGTGCACGTGCTCTGGAATCCGTTATGGAATGATGAAAGAAAAGTTTTAAGAGCAGCTTGGTTCTCAGTTCGCAGAATAATAATAAAAGCGGTTTAAAGTTGCTTCCCTCGGGTCAGCGCGGCGCAGTCATGTCTCTGAAAGCTACAGGAATCCGGGCGTCAGTTTGCAAGCGGTGCACGCAAATAAACCGCGTGAGTAAGGTGCCCGGCTTTGCCAGTGTGTGGCATGGACGTTTGTTATGTCTGTAGCTATAAATTCCGGTCACAGCTTTCTAGCAAGTCAGGCTCTCTGCACTTTGCGCGCCCTCCCACAATCACGCAGTGTCACTGAGATGTTGCGCGGGGCAAGCAGCGCTTTTATACACGTCATTGCTGGGCTCCTCCTACCCAGACGCGAGACAGGCCAATAGCAGCAGGTTGCGCCGATATACTTGCATTTTCCATTGGCAGCTCTTAGCCGGGACCAGCAGAACCGTGCGGCAGCTGTTGGGACGAAGAGAACAGCATGGGACGAAGAGAAGAGTAGCAGGTGCTCCGACCTGCCCTCTAGCGGCGGACACCGTGCAATTGCAGCTAGACGGGGGTGGGATACGAGGCAGGCTGCGGGAGAGCGATTCCTTCAGGATGAGAAAGGATGAGTTCTGAAATAAGCGAATGTTTCCTGGATACAATTAGCAAACAAGAAATGGGCGAGGAAATAACATTAGATGCACACTGTCATCCAAGGAGGGAGAGACAGTGCGCTGCAAATGTGTAAATGACCTGCTTAATTAAAATGTTTGTTGCAGTAATAGGCTACCACCAGAGCTAAACTAGCCCGCAAACGGTCAGGCAGATTTGGCCGGGGGTCGTGCATTATGGAACGCCTGTACTGTTTGTTTGCACGCGATCGCTACTTTCACAGTTAGGTTTAAAAATATTGTTATTTCCTCTCATCTGGGAACTACACAAATGCTCCAGGACTATTGCTTCTCTGCTGGAGAACTATCTGCATATACAGTGCAGCCCATAAGTATTTGGACAGAGACACTATTTTTGTTGCCTTGGCTCTGTACTCCAGCAGACTGGATTTGGAATGAAACAAAAATTAATGAGGCTAAAGTGCAGACTGTCTGCTTTAACTTGAGGGCACTGACACCCACATTGGTTTAACCATGTAGGAACTGAAGACCTTTTTTTATAAATAGTTCCCCCATTTAGAGGGACTAAATCTAATTGGACATTTGGCTGCTTAGCTGTTTCTTGGCCTGCTGTGTGTAATTGCATCATGAGTTCATGCACAAGAAGGCTAAGAACAGGTGAGTTTATTCTAGGTGTGGCATTTTCATCTGAAGTCTTGCAACATGAGGACCAAAGAAGTGTC
This sequence comes from Anguilla japonica, assembly GCA_025169545.1. NCBI lineage: Eukaryota > Metazoa > Chordata > Actinopteri > Anguilliformes > Anguillidae > Anguilla > Anguilla japonica. The sequence goes on along the minus strand of CM045886.1, from coordinate 68,481,393 downwards.
AATGCCAGTAAAGCAGACCATCACAAGGCCTGAAAAATCTGAATAAATCACTCAAAGCCAAAACATTAGGAACATCAAAAGCAACTGTTAGGAAGCAAGAACTTCCTAACAGCTCAGCGATGGCAAACAACCTGACAGACCACGGAAGACCACTGTAGTGGATGACAAAAAAAAAAAAAAAAACTCCAAACCGTGAAAAAAAAAAACCCTAGTTCAGCGGTGAAACAGATGAAGAACGCACTCCTGGATGTAGGCATAGACGTCCCAAAGACTGCCATAAAGGGAAAACTACACCAGTATGACCTCAGTGGGTTCCCCGCAAGATTTCAACCACTGGAAAGCCACAAGAACAGAACGGCTTGTACCAAAACTGATGGAACGCGGAACGCGTGGAGAAAGAAAGGAAGCAGAGCCACCCCAGTGTTACGGCTTGGGCACATGCACGGCTGCCACTGGAGCTGGCTCACTTCTCCTTATTACGGTGTGATTGCTGACGGCAGCAGAACGACTTCTGAAGTGCACAGAAATACGCTCTCGCACCCAACCGAAGGCCCCAGAAACGACCGCACGGCAGTTCCCTTTTCAGCTGGACAATGACCCCCCCCCCCCCAAACACGCACTGCTAGAGCAACCAGGGAGTTCTTCCAGGGCCCAGGCGAGGAATGTTCTTGACTGGCCAAGTCGATCACACGGCCTGAATCCAACTGCACACGCATGCTTTTCACTTTCTGAAGGCAAACAACACAACAGAAACAAACAGGAAGTGAAGAGGGCTGGGTTGCCAGAGCACCGCCAGGGAAGACACCCAGCGTCTGGTGGTGTCTATGGGTTGCAGACTTCAGGTGGTCAGCGAACGTAAAAGATTTGCAACCGAGTACTAAATATGAGGACTTCATTTAAAATTATGCTGATGTGTTCAATTACTTCTGGTCCCCTAAGATGGGGGAATTATGTGTAAAAAGGTTGTAAAGGTGGATGTTTATCCTTCTAAATTATATACCCTCAAATTAAAGTTGGCAACCTGCACTTTAACCTCATATACACAGTTTTATTTCAAAACAAATGAGCTGGACTACAAAGCCAACGGAAACTGTGCCACTGTCCAAACACTTAGGCGTTGCGCGGTACGTTTTTAACTCGGGGAAACGGCGCATTCCTCGGAGCGACGAGTGCCTCGAGTCTCTCCCTGAGGGTTCCCCCAAACGGTCCCTGTCAAAATATTCACTGAAAATTTCTAAGTAGCGCACACAAATCAACGACGCGCACCCCTGACCTGAACATTGACAGCGATAATTGCTGCCTTCCCGCCGGCACCGAGAGCGTTCATTCTCATCTCTAGATGAGTTCAGCGCTTTAGAGCAGCCGCATTCACAATAAAACCACCAATCCCGCCTGAAAGAACAGACTTCACAGCTCACTGTTAAAGTAACCTGGTGTTTGTTAAATCACGGCTGTACACAATTTGCGCCGGTACGTAAGCCCGAATTTGTCCTGTTGACGTCTAGCAGACGTTTTAGAGTCATAATTTAAATATGACATTGTGTTTAACGGGGGGAAAATTGACTTGACACAACTGTCTTGCTGACAAACTCTCCCCCAACAGGGGATGCGGTAGAACAACTTTCAACAACCTTGCGCTATAAAGGCACACGAGCTGAAGCAAGACGTCTTGTCCAGAAAAGGCGCTGCCACGCGCTCAAGTCCAGTTTCCGGGTAACAGTACTCAAGGGTTCTTAAATAGACTACAGTGTCAATCGGCGAAAGCGAAAAGACCATGGATGTAAAAATACCTTAAAGCAAAACGACATAAAAAAATAACGATCTGCTTCCCGTGCATGTTTTAAAAAAAAATCCAAATAATATTTTTTTAAGATTCATAGCCTCTGAAAGTGTACCAGCATTCATTCCGGTAAAAAAAGGGCCATATAGGCCTACTGTCAAGAGCGAAGAAAACTTATTAAAGTACATTTTTTAAATAAATAAAATTAAAAACAGAAAAAGGCATGTCATGTAAGACAACAAATTATAAGCCTACGGTCTCATGTCTATAGCCTTATTATGTATTGCGGAGCGGGGTAAGATCACGATTTGAACGCTAATGCAACATTTTGTGTGCGATTCGCCATTAAACAACACAAAAAAGAAAATCGGCGAAATCATAGGAAAATTCTGCACGTGCCTTTTAAATCACTGAACGTATGAAACCATTAAGCATAGGGATGTCTTTTTTAAACATTCTCATTCGCAATATCCAATCGATGTTAATTACACTCGATTAAAACATCCCGATACATGATACGCATATAATACATCATTGGGGTTTTTCGTTTGTCCACTGAGATAACTTTGCCACATATCAGCGGTAACAGGCTATCGGGTGTTCCGTTCGCTCTCACGTACCGCGGTCGTAGAAGAAAACCGAACCAAGTTCACCACCCAATCAATCTCTCCCCCCCCCCCCCCCCCCCCCTCCTTTTTTACATTCTGCCTGTGTAGGCACGGATTTTTCATGCTTGTCTTTATCTTTGAAGTGTTGCGTTTCAAACCGAATTCCCTACACGTCGATGTTAAATTAAAGTGGATACGAACGAGTGCAGATGTTTGCTGCCCTCCTTTTGCAGTGGTGTTCTTCTCCGCACGTCGCTTTACCGGAACAGAAATACGCCAAGAACAGTTATCTCGTGATGATCCATTCGTTCATTTAATAGCGCATGATTGACCTCGTAGCCAGAAAGCTGCGAGTTAAGATTCCTAAATGAAACACCTGTACAAGAATATCTCTAAACGAAACACCCGTGCCAAGATATCTCACCTGGAGTTTACATGCGTAAACATTTCATTAATACAAGACGGTCTGGATATGGATCCGCTAACAGTTAATAATTTACGCGCTTACGGTCTATTGGAAAACTGCCTATGTAACCGAAGTGTAAGTGCGCGTGGTAATAGACACTTGGTGAAAAGGAGAGGTCATGATATAAACCAGGGATTAGGCGAAGAATCCCATACTTTATGTATCGGGAATGATGACCGCGGTCACCCACAACCCGTGATTTAATACGGTAGCCTACGCGTTGACGTGTCCAGTTTACTTTGGGCGTTCGGTGACTGAAAAGGGAGGTGACCATTGCCGTTATTTACACAAAAAATAACGGCGTTCAAGTTTAAATTAAATGAATTCAAACAATCCGATGAACTTTTTAATGTCGAGTTCTCAAACGTGAAGAAAGGTAATCGACTGTACATGTACATGGTGTTCATGTTATGTGCTGTAAAATGTAGACCTACTATAATAATGACTTAATATGTTTTGCCCTAGGCCACTTTAAGTAATGACACCTGTTCTTAGGCATCAGAAAACTTAAGCTGGGTTTGAGCAGGATGTCCCGGGGTATGTGCGCCGTTGATTTATTCACTAAAGGCCTACCCCGACAGTGGAGGGGTCATACACGGGTTGTTCTTATTCGGGTTTTCCTATTAAAGCACATATAGAAAGCCAACATAAGTTATTGTTCTATGTTCCGATTTTTTTTTTCTCCATAGAAGAACAGATCCAAATTTTGCGGAAAGACAGTCTCTTTGGTAGGTCAACGTACGACTTAAAGCGGCCGAGGGCACCAGGACGAAGCTACGGACTTCCTGTGTGAAACAGTGAAAGAAGAAGAGAGAAGATCCCTCTCAACTCAAATGTGCTGGCGAAGAGGAAAAAATAAGACGAAGGGCAGAATTCATATCAAAGAATTTCAAGTTTAAGGTGCGCAAAGTCATTATAACGGTTTTTAAAAAAAAAAAAATCCAAATAAGCGAGAGTGGGCTCTAAATTCCTGGCTAAGCAGTCTGCATTGAAACGCCACATTTAAGAAGATCTGCCGTAGTCCGTCCATTGTGGTGGGTTGTGTGTGTGTGGCGAAGGGCTTGGGACATAAATTTAGAAGTCAGGGTTTCCTTTGTGCCTCTGCGCATTGGGAGTTAGCTGCTGGTGCACTTCTTCCTATTTAAGCAAAGTGGACATCAGCGCGCCTGAGCCGTGAAGCGGCTTGGCTAGCAAAGACGTACGGCAAGTACGCTGGGTTAACCCCCTCTGGACCTGCGTCTCGGGGGGGGAGGGGGGGTTATCGCCTCTTTAAGTCGGATAGAGCCTTATTTCAGGCGTTTGGTCGTCAAAACTACCCCCCCCCCCCCCCCCCCCCCCCCCCCCAAGTGGGGATGGGACTGCGCTCTCTACTCAATGTGCCATGCCTTCACAGGAGAGAGAAATACGGGTTTAAAAAAAGAATAAGAAATAAGCAAACATCTGAGTGATGATTGGCTGAATTTTATCAGAATTTGCAGTGGCTTGCAAGCAGTCAGTGGTCACTGGGAGTAACAGCCAGGGGGAACCAGGGATTTTGGGCCCCCTTGAAAACATCTCATATTGGGCCCCACCACCCCGGGCCACCCGGTCCCTGTGCAATTTTTTGAGGGCCCCCACCTGTCTCCACCTGCGGCTACCTGTCTCCACCTGCAGCCACCAGTCTTCACCTGCAGCCACCTTGTGTCCACCTGCAGCCACCTGTCCCCACCTGCAGCTACCTGTCTCCACCGGCAGCCACTTGTCTCCACCTATGCCCCCCTCCGAAAGAACTGAAATATTTTCACTTGAAAAAACCTTTAAAAAAAAAAAAAGAAAAACAAAGATGTAAGAAATTGTAAAATAATAATTTTAGGTTTATCCAATGAAACCTTTTTCTTCACTCCAGAGCAGATGGAAGGGACAAACAGCTGAGGAAGGGCTACTAGCTCCTGGGGGAAAAAAAATTGCTTCAGTTGACAGCACTACTGCCCCCCTGGTGATGGGAGGACTGCAGCAGGTCTGCACAGACAGATGCAGGGAAAAGCCTTCAGCACTGCACAGACTCCACCTGCGACAGAATGAGAAATTCAGCGCTGGAGAGAGAGAGAGGGAGGGAGGGAAAGAGAGAGAGAGAGAGAGGAGGGGAGAGAGAGAAAGAGAGGGAGGGAGGGAGAGAGAGAGGGAGAGGGAGATAGACTAATGAATTGGCCCTCTCAGAGAAACTGTGATTTTTATTGATGGGACACCCTCTTTGCTGAGCTATAATAAGTTTGTCTTTTTTTTTTTTTACGTCGCTGAAATATACTGAGGGAGAGAAAAATTACTGTTGACCTTTTTTTGTTTCAGTGAGGTTCTCCAAGGAAGATGGGAAGGCTCTGCATTTTTTTTATTCCTTTTTTTAAACCCTCCTCTCATTTCCTCCTCCCTCCCTCCCTCTCCCTCCCTCACTCTCACTTTTAAAAAAGAATTGAAATATTGATCTTAATTAGACTCTGCAGAGCTCAGCAGGTCTGGCTGAGATTTAGACGTGCGTCCATGTGCGCCTGTCTCCCGCTCTTTATGTTCTCTGCGTTTGGGGGGGGGGTGTGGGCGTGGTAATCCTGATATCGCTATCTTTTCACAAAAAAAAAGCCACCCCAGATTACCCCCCCCCCGAATCCCAGAAGGGTGCTGCGGCAGGGGTGCGTTTAAAAGATGCATTAGTTAGAACGCAGGCACATTTGCAACACAATAGACTTCTGTCTGGGGTAAAACAGTACGACAAAAACCGGATTAAGCATTTAAGGTGTGAGATCGCAAATATGTGATTAGAATGATCTTGACTGAACATTCCAGCGCTGATGTCACAGTCACTGCCGGTAATCGAAAGCAATGGAGTTCTAGAACACCGACTCAGAATTTACACTTCATAATGCCTACTCTTCAAAGGGTTAATATCCTCCTTTAATGTTTGTGTGTTCAGTATCACACTCTGCTCTTCCTGTGCAGCCAACACTGCAGCTTATACCTGTGAATTCCTCTGATGCACAGACACCTGCTGCACACCGACACCTGCTCCATGTAGACACCTGCTCCACACTGACACCTGCTCCACACAGATACCTGCTCAACACTGACACCTGCTGCACACAGATACCTGCTCAACACTGACACCTGCTGCACACAGATACCTGCTCAACACTGACACCTGCTTCACACAGATACCTGCTCAACACTGACACCTGCTGCACACAGATACCTGCTCAACACTGACACCTGCTGCACACAGACACCTGCTCCATGTAGACACCTGCTCCACACTGACACCTGCTCAACACTGACACCTGCTGCACACAGACACCTGCTGCACACAGACACCTGCTGCACACAGATACCTGCTGCACACCGACACCTGCTGCACACCGACACCTGCTCCATGTAGACACCTGCTCCACACTGACACCTGCTCCACACAGATACCTGCTCAACACTGACACCTGCTCCACACAGATACCTGCTCAACACTGACACCTGCTGCACACAGATACCTGCTGCACACAGACACCTGCTCCACACAGACACCTGCTGCACACAGATACCTGCTCCACACAGACACCTGCTGCACACAGACACCTGCTCCACACAGACACCTGCTGCACACAGACACCTGCTGCACACAGATACCTGCTCCACACAGACACCTGCTGCACACAGATACCTGCTCCACACAGACACCTGCCTCCCTTTCATCTCACTGCCTCAAGACCTGTGAGATAACAGGAGAAAACTGTTAGTTCTTTTAAAAAAAAATGTAAATGTAAAAATGTTTTGGCGGTGTGGGGGAGTTTGGCAGTAGGAGCTGTTTTGGCGGTGTGGGGGAGTTTGGCAGTAGGAGCTGTTTTGGCGGTGTGGGGGAGTTTGGCAGTAGGAGCTGTTTTGGCGGTGTGGGGGAGTTTGGCAGTAGGACTTACACAACTTTTTGCACAGCATTTACATCCATTTACACAGCCGGATATACACACTGAAGCAATGCAGGTTAAGTACCTTGCTCAAGGGTACAATGGCAGTGTCCCTACCCAGGAACTGAACCTGTCACCTTTAGGTTACAAGACCAGTTAGTTAAACATCCCCCCCCCCCCCCACCCAGAGAAAAGAGCAATACCACACTACATACACCAGAAAAAGTGTTCAGTAACCCCCCCACCCCCACACTCACACACACACTCACACACACATACAGTGACCAGAACCACACACATGCCCCCACACAAATAGAACCCTGATCTGCAGAAGGAGGTGGCTTCCTGTCAGACTATGAGAAAAATCCTTCTAGCGCTTTCTAGTACAGCAGCACCCCACCCACTTATGATACCTGGAACAAACTGCTGCACACACG
>CM045886.1:68461685-68469185 GCA_025169545.1 Anguilla japonica | reverse complement strand
GCTTCTCACAGAGGAAGCAGGGAGGACGGAGGTCTGAACGACCTGTGACGCCACGCAGCTGACCTGTGACCTCTGACCCCGGGGCGGCGGGCGTGTCCGCCTCCTCCTCTTCCTCGGCCGGTTCCGGGGAGCTGGGCAGGGAGATGAAGGACGGCAGCTTCTCGCGGCCCGAGGAGGCCGGCTCTTCAGCCGCAGGCTCCGCCCCCTCCGGCCTGGGGAGGCGTTTCAGAGAAAGAGACGTGAAAAGGCATCGATCACGCCCAGCGGCGTCAGCGCAGAAACACGCCGCACCTCGCCAGTCACTGAGTCACTCATCAATAAATCAGCCAATCAGAATCGCTGCAGAAGGGGGAACCCTGAAGCAAAAGGAGCTTCGCAGTGAAGCCAGCGCCGCGGCTGACACCGCGCGAGGTCCTGCTTTGTGGTCAGGACGTTCAGGGCGGGGCCGGGGGCGGGGTCAGGGGCGGGTTCAGGCGGGTCCTCACCTGGGCGGGGCCCCCTCGGTGCGGGCGCGTTTGGGCGGGGCAGCGGCCGGCTGGATTTGGCGCGTTTGAGCCGCTGGCGGTGCTGCAGTTTACACTTGGAGCCGCGGGGGCAGGATCCCGTACTGGAGAAATCTGGACACAGCAGGGTGTGCTTCTGCTTACACTGCACAGGAAACAGGAAACAGGAAACAGAGTCAGCAATCACACACACTCTGCTTACACTGCACAGGAAACAGGAAACAGGAAACAGGAAACAGAGTCAGCAATCACACACACTCTGCTTACACTGCACAGGAAACAGGAAACAGGAAACAGGAAACAGAGTCAGCAATCACACACACTCTGCTTACACTGCAGGAAACAGAGTCAGCAATCACACACACTCTGCTTACACTGCACAGGAAACAGGAAACAGGAAACAGAGTCAGCAATCACACACACTCTGCTTACACTGCACAGGAAACAGGAAACAGGAAACAGAGTCAGCAATCACACACACTCTGCTTACACTGCACAGGAAACAGGAAACAGAGTCAGCAATCACACACACTCTGCTTACACTGCACAGGAAACAGGAAACAGGAAACAGAGTCAGCAATCACACACACTCTGCTTACACTGCACAGGAAACAGGAAAGAGGAAACAGGAAACAGAGTCAGCAATCACATACACTCAGCTTACACTGCACAGGAAACAGTCAGCAATCACACACACACACACACACACACACTGTTACACACACACACACAGACTATACAGCACAGGAAACAGTATCAGCAGTCACACACACACAACTCACACACACAAGCACACACACACGCACGCACGCACGCACGCACGCACATCTGCACTGACACATACACCGGTGTCTGCGTAATTGGGGTGTTCCAGTGAGTGCGCACATCTACATATCCATGTCCACTGTCCCGTGTGTGTGTGTGTGTGTGTGTGTGTGTGTGTGTGTGTGCGAGCGAGAGAGAGTGAAAGGAGAGAGTGTGAGAGAGCCAGAGAGACCTGTCCGTACACATCACTCGAATGCATTCGGTGGTTTTCGAAACCTAAAACGAGCTCCGCAGTCCCTTTCCTTGACAGCAGATTTGATATTCTGCGATACTTAACCATAGCAATATTTACAGCCAAAAAAAAGTGTAAAATATCAGCAAGGATCGATTTGTAGCTTTCAAAGTGTTTTACGGTGATGCAACGCATATCCTCCTGCATTCAAGTTGAACTACGATGGGCAGACATAATATAAAGATAAAATATGATTATAATTTTTTGTTTTTAATGTTCAACGGTCAGATTAACTGGGAAGTAACGGAACTCTACGTCATTCATTTGTGACGCAATAAATAATAACAATCAAGAAGAAGGTTTAAAAAAACTGCTCCGGTGCACATTCACGGCACAAAACCAGTTAAGGGTGTTCAACACGTTTCCGATACTTGCTACAAGGGGCTTTATATTAAAACCCGTTTTCGCAAACCCCTGATAGCGCAGATCTGAGGGTTTTTAAAGACACTGAAAGGGTTTTTCCAAAGCGGGTTTCAATGCTGATGTGTCTGAAGCTGAAGAGAGAGCGACAGCGAGAGAGAGAAAGAGAAAGTGTGTTATATCTGTGTGAATTAGTGACTTCATTCTTCAGGAGACTCAATCCTTCCCACCTGTCATCTAATTATACCCACTATGGGGCGGGGGGAGGTGAGGGGGGGGTGGGGTAGGGCAGGGGTCCTGAAATAGAGAGGGGGGAAGGAGTGGGGGGGAAGGGGTGTATCATCATACGACACCGCTCCAGAGTCCAGTGGCGCTGTGCTTTACACCACTGCTCCAGAGTCCAGTGGCGCTGTGCTTTACACCAGTGCTCCAGAGTCCAGTGGCGCTGTGCTTTACACCACTGCTCCAGAGTCCAGTGGCGCTGTGTTTTACACCACTGCTCTGGAGTCCAGTGGCGCTGTGCTTTACACCACTGCTCCAGAGTCCAGTGGCGGTGTGCTTTACACCACTGCTCCAGAGTCCAGTGGCGCTGTGCTTTACGACACTGCTCCAGAGTCCAGTGGCGCTGTGCTTTACACCACTGCTCCAGAGTCCAGTGGCGCTGTGTTTTACACCACTGCTCCAGAGTCCAGTGGCGGTGTGCTTTACACCACTGCTCCAGAGTCCAGTGGCGCTGTGCTTTACACCACTGCTCCAGAGTCCAGTGGCGCTGTGCTTTACGACACTGCTCCAGAGTCCAGTGGCGCTGTGCTTTACACCACTGCTCCAGAGTCCAGTGGCGCTGTGCTTTACACCACTGCTCCAGAGTCCAGTGGCGCTGTGCTTTACACCACTGCTCCAGAGTCCAGTGGCGCTGTGCTTTACACCACTCCAGCCGAAGCTTGGCATTGCGCGTGGTGATCTTAGGTTTGATCTCGGCAATGGAATCCCATTTCGCGAGGCTTCCGACGAACGGTTCCGGTGCTGACGTTGCTTCCGGAGGCCGTCTGGAACTCTGTAGTGAGTGTTGCAACGGAGGGCAGATGATTTCCACGCGCTACGCGCTTCAGCACTCTGTGGTCCCGTTCCGCGAGCTCGTGTGGCCTACCGCGTCACGGCTGAGCTGCTGTTGCACTTACACATTTCCACTTCACAGTAACAGCACTTACAGCTGACTGGGGCAGCTCTAGCAGGGCAGACGTTTGACAGACTGGCTTGCTGGAAAGGTGGCATCCTATGACAGTGCCACACTGAAAGTCACTGAGCTCTGCAGTACGACCCATTTTACTGCCAATGTTTGTCAATGGAGACTGCCCGGCTGTGTGCTTGATTTCATGCACCTGTTAGCAATGGGTGTGGCTGAGGTAGCCAAACTCAATAATTAGAAAGGGTGTCCACATACTTTTGGCCATGTAGTGTACCTTCCGCAAATGCAGTATGCTGCAGTACACATAAATAAACAAATTATTCAGATCAGAAATAATACTGCAATTCTTCAAAATATATGAGCAAAAATACAAATAATTGCCACTTTTTTATACACATTTGAAGTCCACTGCGAGGAAATATATTCACCAGTATCATTTCTAAAAATAAAATAAAAATCCAAATTTTACAACATATTGCAGGATGTTTCATTTCTGTAAGGGATTCTCAGGACAGCATTAAATATCACACAAGGGAGGGGGGGAATCTCCCACAATGCAATGCAGGAGCAGTGGGGCCCTCAGCAATTGCCCCATAGGGTACACACACACTCACAAAACACACACACACATATTAACACACACACACACACTCACGCATACCCATATAAACACACATACACACAAACACACCCATACACACACCCACTCACCCACCCAAATACACACCAACACACAAACACACCCATCAAAACCACACACACACACACACACGCACGCACACACACCCACACACACTCAAACTCACACACACACACACACACACACACACACACACACGCGCACAAAGGGAGCGGATGAAACGTCTTCATACGAGACCAAGTTAACAATTTTCCACTTGATTTGAGGAAGGGTGGGAAATCCCTGGGGCCTATTAGGGCTGCGCGTCTGGGCCAGCGAGAGTCAGCAGTTTGCACATCACCCGGAGAGGAGAGGGAGTTAACCCCTGAGCGCCCGCCTCCCGCGCCTCCCCGCGCCTCCCCGCGCCTCCCCGCGCCCGAGCCGCTCCATCAGCACTTTCCCCCCGATATATAATTACAGGCTGCTATCCATCACAGCGCCAGAGCGGCTTCACTGCCACCGCGACGGGAAAAAAAAAGAAAAAAAACGGAAAAAATGAGACTAAGCACTTTTGCTAATAGAATAAATATTAATATCTCTTGTTTTATACAGTCTCATTTTCCACCGGAATATTTAAATATTCCCTGACAGAGAGGAGAGAATGCAACTTAGGAAAACAAAGGCGCTGGGTGGGTGGGTGGGTGAGAGAGAGAGAGAGAGAGAGAGAGAGAGAGGGAGGGAGAAAGAGAGACAGGGAGGGAGAGGGGGAGAGAGAGAGAAGAGGAGAGTGGGAGAGAGAAAGAGAAAGAAAAAATGATACAGAGAGAAAGAGGGAAAATGAAAGAGAAGGAAATACAGAATAATTCTATAAGAAAATGGGTTTAGAAATGACAGGAACGGGTAAGACAGGCTGAACTCATCAAACACTGGCATGGAGGAAAGGAGAGCTCATCTCTTACACACGCACCGTTTGAATACATACCACCTTGTGTTTTTAACACTGTGGGAACCGGCCGTACAATTCTGCCTTCAGTCTCACGGAAAACGGGGATTCCATTCCCTCTAAAAACAGAATCTTCACTTTGCCAGGGCCCGGTTCAGTCAGTACAGCTCCAGCAAAGCCTGGTTTCGCTTGTCGACCTTGATCTGTGGGTCACAGCGGACCCGGGTTTGCCTTGAGCAGAACTGTCAGAACAGGGCCCTGGAAAAGTAAAGATTCTGTTTTTAAAGAAAATGGAATTACCGTTTTCTCCATAAAGCAAAGCGCAAATCACACTTCCGGATTTGAATAGAGGCAAGGCAACCACATTCTACAGTCAGCTCATTATTATAATAACCATTACAATCAGCAGCATCCATCCCACGGCTATATACAAACACACACACACACACACACACACACACACACACACACACACACACACACACACACCTATATATACGAAGGAAGAAGCATTAAACAGAGACCTTAAACATACAATAAATACAGGTGAGCAGGGCTGATGTCCAGTGTAAAGACATGGCTCCTAAAATAATAAGCTGGGGGCCGTATTTAAAGTGCTGGAGGCGCTGAGCGTTTAAGGCCGCTCGACCCGGGGAGATAAGGCCTGAAGCACGGCGCCGGCGGCCAAATTACCCGACCCATTAAACGAGGCCCGCCTTCGAGCTGCCCCCCGGCACTCCGCCGTGAATCAGGACAGGGCGAACAACGAGGCCCCGCAGAGAGAGAGAGAGAGAGAGAGGGAGGGGGGGGGGGGGGGGGGGGGGGGGGGGAGGATGAGGGGATGGGAGGAGAGAGAGAGTGGGAAATGAGGGAGAGAGGAAGAGATGGAGAGAGAGAGGGGTAGAGGAGAGAGGGGGGGGAGAGGAAGAGGAGGAGAGAGAGAGGGGGGGAGAGGAGAGGATGATGAATGAGAGGGAGAGAGAGGAGGAGGGAGAGAGAGAGAGGGGGGGCGAGGAGAGAGAGAGAGAGGAGAGCAGAGGACAGGAGAGGGAGAGGAGAGAGAGTGAGAGAGGGGGGAGAGGAGCGGGGGGGGGGGGGGGGAGAGGAGGGAGGAGAGAGAGTGGGGGAGAGAGGAGAGAACAGGGAGGGAGGGGAGAGGGGGGAGAGGGAGGGGGGGAGGGGGAGAGAGAGAGAGGAGGAGAGAGAGAGAGAGAGAGGAGGGGGGGAGGAGAGAGAGAGAGAGAGTTGGAGAGAGAGGGAGGGGGAGGAGAGAGAGAGGAGAGAGAGAGGGAGGGAGGGGGGAGAGGAGAGAGAGAGGAGAGAGAGAGAGAGAGAGAGAGGAGAGAGGAGAGGGAGAGAGAGAGAGGGGAGAGAGGAGAGGAGCGGAGAGGAGGATGGAGAGAGGGGGGGGGGGGGGGGCTCGCCATAGAATCCGCCGGTCTCCATCACCGCCCCGGCACGTAGGCGCCGATCGCCTGTCACATTGCTTCATTGCCGGCGGTTACCGTTTCCATGGGCGACATGAGCACAAGGACGCATAATGCAGAGAACTGGCCATTTAGTCCATCTGAGGCTTCCTATTCACCCATAGTCTGGAGCACGGGGGGGGGGGGGGGGGGGGGGGGGCAATTTTTTCCAAAAAGTTGTGGGCGCAGGTTTTTGTTCTAGCCCAGCACTGGTACCCCTGACTCTACTGAAGGAGTTGACTGAAGACCATGAGGTTGCAGAGCCGGGATGAAACAAAGACCTGCCTCGGCCGTTTTCGGACAAAACTGGAAACTGGAAACCGACGATCTGTAGCACTGATCCTCAATCCTGGTCCTGGTCCTGGAGAAGCCACAGAGTCTGCTGGTTTCTGTTGCCACCTTCAGATCAGTCAACCAATGGAGACCCAAGAAACCAGGCGTCCTGAGTTACCTGCGTAATCACCTGCTTTACCGGATCAACAGCTGTGCCACTGAAGCGCTGAGTGAGGACGAAAGCCAGCAGACCCTGCGGCTCCCCGGGACCAGGGCTGAGGACCAGCGGCCCGGAGAGGATCCAGCGCCGCGTGAGGTCTGGCCTGGAGCACCCAGAAGGACAGGACCTGGCAGGGTGATCCAGCAGGACCTTCTCCCCCTTGGGGCAGAAGGCTCGGAGGAAGTCCCTGGCTGTTCCACAGATGGGCGTGTGCACCCTTCCTGACCGGGGGTCGGAGTTTACGGTAAGGGGCGGGACGGGGGGGGGGGGGACGGGACGGGGGGGGGGGGGGGGGGGGGACGGGGGACGGGGACGGGACGGGGGGGGGGTACCTTCTCGCCCGGGGGCAGTAGCCCCGCAGGAAGTCCTGGCAGACGGCGGAGCGGGGCAGGGCGGGGCAGGGCGGGGCGGGACGGGGGGGGGGGGACGGGACGGGACGGGGCGGGACGGGGGGGGGGTACCTTCTCGCCCCGGGGGCAGTAGCCCCGCAGGAAGTCCTGGCAGACGGCGGAGCGGGGCAGGGCGGGGCGGGACGGGGCGGGACGGGGGGGGGACGGGGACGGGACGGGGGCGGGATGGGGGGGAGGGGGGGGGGGGACGGGGCGGGACGGGGCGGGGCTGGGGGGGTACCTTCTCGCCCCGGGGGCAGTAGCCTCGCAGGAAGTCCTGGCAGACGGCGGCAGAGCGGGACACGTAGACGTGGCTGTAGGGGCAGCTGCTGCTGCTGCAGATCCCCCTCAGGAAGTAGGAGCACACCGGCATCTGAGGGGGCGGGGCATAGAGGGGCGGGGGCACAGGGGAGACAGACGGGCGGGGCACATAGGTGGTGAGACACAGGGGGGCGGGGCAGAGAGGGGGTGGGACACAGAGGAT
>CM045886.1:68449185-68456685 GCA_025169545.1 Anguilla japonica | reverse complement strand
CACTCACACACACACCTACACACTCACACACCTACACACACACACACACACTCACACACACACACACACACACACACACACACACACACACACACACACACACACACACTCACTCACTCACACACACACACTCACACACACACACACACACTGATAAAGAGCATGTTTCACTGGTTTAATCTGGAACCTGCAGCTCCAATCGCGCCAAAGTGCGCACAGCCTCCCACCATAACTGAGAGATGACAGCTTTATTATTTCAGATGGCAACACACACACACACACACACACACACACACACGCAAACAAACACTCGCACGCACCACACACACACACACACACACACACACAAATCACCTATAAATCATACATACCTCCAGCAGTTGTAAGGAGGTGTGACGCCTGCACGTTGGAGGGGGGGGGCGGGGCTGGGGGGCGGGGCATGTCTCTCTACCTGCTCTTTGGAGGGGGGGCTGGGGGGCGGGGCCCGTCTCTTTACCTGCTCGTTGCCGGGGCGATGGGGCGGGGCCCGTGCTGCTGGTGGAGTGTGGTGCGGCACAGCTTGTTGGCGGAGACGCGGTAGAGGGCCCCCCCGATCCAGCGCATGCCCCGCCCCCTCCAGGGCTGGGGGGCGGGGAGACGGTCCGGGGCGGGTCGCATCCGGCTCTGCAGGAGGGACCTGAAGGGGGGGGGGGGGGGGGGGGGACAATTCCTTTCAACATCTTTCCACCGTCTTTTCAAAACCCATTTACCGTGTTTTACTGGTCAGATGTATCGGCGTGGCGATACAGGGTGTGGCCACAGCTGATCCCGCGCGCGCATGGCTCAGGGTACGAGGGGAGGGGGCTCCATACCGCCACACAGTGAGTCCCAGACACAACCCCGCCTCCAGAGCGCCCCCTTCAGGACGGCAGGGGAACAACAAGAGACAGGAATGTGACTGAACCGGCTCCAGTCGGAAATCAAATCGCACGCTCTCCACTTCCCTCTCTCTCACTCTCTCTCCTTCCCTCTCTCTCCCCCTCCCTCCCTCTATTTTCTCTCTCTTTCTTAGTCACACATCCACACTCACCCTGCCCCCCCCCCCCCCCCCCCCCCCCCCCCTTCCCATCTCTCTCTCCCTCCCTCTCTCTCTGGGTGTGAAATTGTGGCTGTAATGGAAAAGACAGGAGCAGGAAATGGAGAGAATTGAAAAGAGGAGAAGAGGAAATCAATGAGACAATAGAGGAGAGAGACTTCAACCCAGTACACACACACACACACACACACACACACATGCGCACACACACACACACACGCACGCACACACACACACACTCGCACACACACAGACACACACTCACACACACGCACACACACACGCACACGCATGTACGCACACACACACATGCTGTGCCACAGCATAGGATTTGAACCCGCAGCCCCAGCTCCCAGTGTCAGCCAGCATTGTTGGTGGGGGTGGGTGCTGTGGAGGACAGGACATGTTTGTGAATGAGGAGTAGGTGGGAGTAGAGGGGAGGAGCAGAAGAGGGGGGAGAGGGGGAGGAGAGGAAGGGAGAGGGGGAAGAAAGGAGGGAAAGGGGAGAGGGGGAGAGGGAGAGAGAAGGGAGAGGAGGGGAGAAGGGGGAGGATGGGGAGGGGGAGGAGGGGAGAGGGGGAGTGGGGGGGAGAGGGGAGGGAGGAGATGGGAGAGGAGGGGAGAGGAGGGGGAGAGGAAGGAGAGGAGGGGAGAGGGGGAGATGGGGAGGGGGAGGAGGGGAGAGGGGGAGTGAGAGGGGGAGGGGAGAGGGGGAGAGGGGGAAGAGAGGAGGGGAGAGCGGGAGTCTGGGGATTGTCTGGATCACTGCAGGGCTCCTCTCAGCTCTAATGGGGGGCATGACCCCAGCCCTCAGTCTGAAACATAGCAAATTACCCCCCCACCCTGCTCCACATACAGCAACACAGCACACAACTGCACACTGTCTATCAGCATAACCCTAACCCCTACTCACACACTCCCTCACACACTCCCACACACTCCCTCTCACACACTCACACACACTCTCTCTCACATTCACACACACTCTCTCACACACTCACACACACACTCCCTCTCACACACTCACACACACACTCCCTCTCACATTCACACACACTCTCTCACACACTCACACACACACTCCCTCTCACACTCACGCACACACTCTCTCTCACACTCCCACACACTCTCTCACACACTCACACACTCTCTCTCACACACACACACTCACATACACACACTCTCTCTCACATTCACACACACTCTCTCTTTCACACTCACACAAACACTCTCTCTCACACACAAATGGCTCAGAGAGAGAGAGAGAGAGAGACAGAGACAGAGAGAGAGAGAGAGAGACAGAGAGAGAGAGAGAGAGAGAGAGAGCGGACAGAGAGAGAGAGAGAGAGCGACAGACAGAGAGGAGAGAGAGAGAGAGAGAGAGAGAGAGAGAGAGAGAGAGAGGGCATTGGGAATGTGGGAGAGCTATTCATACCCTTGCTGTGATACTTTATGGCGTTTCTTAATTCAGCTCCAGCTACTATTAATGCTGTTAATGTGGGGATTATATCTGCCCTGGTGGGGTGGGGGGGGGGGGGGGGGGGGCTGATTTATGGAGCGGGGGCATGCTGGGAGGGGCGTGGGGATGGGGAGGGGTTAGGGACCACACTCCACTCGCTGACCTTTGACCTGGTCCTTGCGAGCGTAAGACAGAATCACTCAGGCCAGAGGGAGGGGTACAGGATGGGGTGTGACTGATTTGGGGGTGATGGGGGTGGTAGGGGGTACAGGATGGGGTGTGACTGATTTGGGGGTGATGGGGGTGGCAGGGGGTACAGGATGGGGTGTGACTGATTTGTGGGTGATGGGGGTGGTAGGGGGTACAGGATGGGGTGTGACTGATTTGGGGGTGATGGGGGTGGGAGGGGTACAGGATGGGGGTGTGACTGATTTGGGGGTGGTAGGGGTACAGGATGGGGTGTGACTGATTTGGGGGTGGTAGGGGTACAGGATGGGGTGTGACTGATTTGGGGGGGTGATGGGGGGGTGGCAGGGGGTACAGGATGGGGTGTGACTGATTTGTGGGTGATGGGGGGGGTAGGGGTACAGGATGGGGTGTGACTGATTTGGGGGTGGCAGGGGGTACAGGATGGGGTGTGACTGATTTGGGGGGGATGGGGGTGGTAGGGGTACAGGATGGGGTCTGACTGATTTGGGGGTGGCAGGGGGTACAGGATGGGGTCTGACTGATTTGGGGGTGGTAGGGGTACAGGATGGGGTGTGACTGATTTGGGGGTGGTAGGGGTACAGGATGGGGTGTGACTGATTTGGGGGTGATGGGGGTGGCAGGGGGTACAGGATGGGGTGTGACTGATTTGGGGGTGATGGGGGTGGCAGGGGGTACAGGATGGGGTGTGACTGATTTGGGGGTGGTAGGGGTACAGGATGGGGTGTGACTGATTTGGGGGAGGTAGGGTCCTGGTTTCCAGGTCCTGTAATATTTCGTACAACAGCGCTGAGATCTGAGCAGAAATCTGCTGATGAATAAATATTTACTGCATAGCACTAAACGAACCGCCATAATTCAGCTGGGCTGCCAGCTGGGCCGGTCCACACAATCTGCATTCCACAAGCCCAGGAGTGTGTGTGTGTGTGTGTGTGTGTGTGTGTGTGTGTGCATCTGTGTGTGTGTGTGTGTGAGTATGTGTGTGTGTGCGTGTGTGTGTGTGTGTGTGCATCTGTGTGTGTGTGTGTGTGAGTATGTGTGTGTGTGCGTGCGTGCGTGTGTGTGTGTGCGAGTGAGTATCCGTGTGTGTGCATCTGTGTGAGTGTGTGTGTGAATGTGTGAGTGTGAATGAGTGTGTGTGTGTGAGAGTGAGTGTGTGTGTGCATGCCTACAGTCTTCACTCAGCTCATTTCCCATCATGCACCACAGAGCGCAGTGGCCTTTGTGACATCAGCAGGCGCACGGTACCGTCCGGCGTTAGCCGCGGTCACATTAAAGATGTGTTTTATTGTGCAGTTTGCAGATACAGAACAGGCGATAGGAGATTTATAGCCCCGGGTAATCTGCCTCCGAGCAGCCGCAGCACCGGGGGGGGGGGGGGGGGGGGGGGGGGGGGGGGGGGGGGGGACGGGGGGGGGGGGGGGGGGGACACACACGAAGGTGACACATTGATTTTTAACGACACTTATCAAAGGAATGAAAGAGCGGAAAATGAAACGGCCCGGCTGCCCTGACAGCCTCCTTTCGCCAGCCGTGGGGTTCCTCAGGAGACTTTGGGGTTCAGGAGCGTGCCGTTTGGGGGAAGGGACCCGGGGGAACGGCTCTGCACCCTGTCCCACGCCCGGTGGCACCCTGCCCCACGCCCTGAACACTTCTACATTAACACTGAAACTTCAACACTAACAATATGTGCAGACACCAGTACATCACACAGAAAGAGACACAGCAGCTGCAGTCGTCTGCGCAGACACAGGGACTCAGACAGGAAGAGACGCAGCAGCTGCAGTCGTCTGCGCAGACACAGGGAGTCACACACAAACAGACGCAGAGACGCAGCAGCTGCAGTCGTCTGCGCAGACACAGGGACTCAGACAGAAACAGACGCAGAGGCAGCAGCAGAGCAGCAGTCGTCTGCGCAGACACAGGGACTCAGACAGAAACAGACGCAGAGGCAGCAGCAGCCGCACATCTAGATGAGTGCGCCCCAGGCTCACCCGTATATGAGCCCCTTATTAAGTAAATTAATTTGCCTGGATTTCCGCGGATCCCCATCGCAGAAGCCCTCTGATTTAGTGAAGAGGTGGGGGCGGGGGTGTGTGTGGGGGGGGGGGGGGGTAGCCACACGCGGCTGATACCACAGCAGAGTGGAATTACACTCACTTAGCAGAGCAAATGAATCCCCTGAGCTCGCAGGTGTAAATTTCTCCAGAGTTATCCACAGTCTTAAAATGATCTGCATAAATTCAGGGAACGGCCATCTTGTGCAAATTACACCTCTGCGAAAATATGTGTGTGTACATATTAAATATATATGCCATTATATGATATACTTTTAAGAACACAAGCATATTAAATTAACCACTCACATGCACCACCCCCCTCCACCCCCCCCGCACAATCCCAACACTGATGCAGATCAGGTCAGAAGGTTTTGCCCAGTGAACAGTAACCAGGAAATGACTGTCATACGCAGAAGATATACTTCATTATTTAAAAATGGACCGCACAGAGGGAAATGGCTGAACATGGAACCAGTCCCTTTTTTTTTTACCTGGCAATAGAAAAATTACAAAAATGCAAGCTCTCAATGCTACTTTGGCTTTAGTAGAAACAGTAAATGTTTATACTAATGTGCAGGTATGTGTGTGTGTGTGTGTGTGTGTGTGTGTGTATGTGTGTGAGTGTGTGTGTGTGTGTGTGTGTGTGTGTGTGTGTGTGAGTGTGTGTAAGTGTGTGAATGCATACGTGTGGATGCGTGTGTTCGTGCGTATGAGTGTGTGTGTGTGTGTGTGTGTGTGTGTGTGTGTGAGAGAGTGTGTGTGAGTGTGTGAATGCATACGTGTGGATGCGTGTATTCGTGCGTATGAGTGTGTGCGTGTGTGTGTGAGAGAGTGTGTGAATGCATACGTGTGGATGCGTGTATTCGTGCGTATGAGTGTGTGCGTGTGTGTGTGAGAGAGTGTGTGAATGCATACGTGTGGATGCGTGTGTTCGTGCGTATGAGTGTGTGCGTGTGTGTGTGAGAGAGTGTGTGAATGCATACGTGTGGATGCGTGTGTTCGTGCGTATGAGTGTGTGCGTGTGTGTGTGAGAGAGTGTGTGAATGCATACGTGTGGATGCGTGTGTTCGTGCGTATGAGTGTGTGTGTGTGTGTGTGTGTGTGTGTGTGAGTGTGTGTAAGTGTGTGAATGCATACGTGTGGATGCGTGTGTTCGTGCATATGAGTGTGTGTGCGCATGCATGTGATCAGCTGTCCTGTCTTTGATCAAAACACTCAGTTCAGCTTCACATCAAATGAAATGAGCTGGAAGAGCAGAAATGCCACTAAATGCCAACTGTGCTGGGACGCTCCACCACACACACACACACACACACACACACACGCACACACACGCACGCACACACACACACACACTGCATCACCCTGCAGCCTGCTCATCACAGGTCAAAGGTCATCTGACAGAGTGGACCGGCTGTGTTCAGATCCTTCCGGAACAACAAAATATCAAACAGCTAGAGCACCTGGTAGAGGGTAGAGTGTATTGGTAGGGGGGAGTGTGTATTGTTAGGGGGTAAAGTGTATTGTTAGGGGGTAGTGTGTATTGTTAGGGGGTAAAGTGTATTGTTAGGAGGTAGTGTGTATTGGTAGAGGGTAGTGTGTACTGTTTGGGGGAGTGTGTATTGGTAGGGGGTAAAGTGTATGGTTTGGAGGAGTGTGTATTGGTAGAGGGTAGTGTGTATTGGTAGGGGGTAAAGGGTATTGGTAGAGGGTAGTGTGTATTGGTAGGGGGTAAAGGGTATTGGTAGAGGGTAGTGTGTAGGGTGGTAGGGTATTGGTAGGGGGTAGTGTGTATTGGTAGGGGGTAAAGTGTGTTGTTAGGGGGTAGTGTGTATTGGTAGGGGGTAGTGTGTATTGGTAGGGGGTAAAGTGTGTTGGTAGGGGGTAGTGTGTATTGGTAGGGGGTAAAGTGTGTTGGTGGACAGTGTTCATAGTGTCAGGCAGTACATTACAGCACAAAGCTGGTGACTGGTCACATCTGTAGGCGCAGTGATGGCATAATTATGTTCTCCAGGCGTAATTATCTTCCAGCATTGACGATGGTAATTACCATGACTGCCAAATGTGCACAGGGGCTCGTTAAAGAGGCGGGCTGGCATTAATTAAATCAATGAAAGGGGAGGCTAACGGCGCGGGACAGTGAGGGGCGTGGGGACCCCTGGGGGGGGGGGGGGGGGGGGGGGTGCTTTCGTGAGGACGGGAACGGGACGGTACACGCAGGGGAGCGCTGCTGTCAGACACGGGCCCCGGCACCGTTCCTCAGGCCTTTATGACGCCGTTAGCGCTAATGGCGGTATCCGCGCCGACGCCGTGTCATACAAGCTCGCCCGCTATCTGCCCGCGCGGCGCGGGGGTCGTGTGCACGGACGCCGGCGAGTGGCCGAGCATTCTGGGAAAAGGACTGCGTCTCTGAGAGAAGAGTTTTCACTTACAGAGAGCCTATGGGCCTTCAGAACTTCTTGCTTTAGCGTAGCACGCCAAAGTGTGTGTGAGTATGTGTGTGTGTGTGTGTGTGTGTGTCTCACTGTGTGAGTGTGTGAGAGTGTGTGTGTGTAAGTGTGAGTGTGAGTGTGTGTGCGTTACCTGGCAGACTGCAGTTTCTTGGCTCTCCAGGTGAGGGCGGGGCTTAAAGCGGCGTTGTGGGCGGGGCCAGCACCCGTCCTGCGGGTGACGATTTTGTAGCGAGTCCTGATGACCCT
>CM045886.1:68441685-68444185 GCA_025169545.1 Anguilla japonica | reverse complement strand
CACACACATATATATATAATTACAAACACACACACACACACACACATATAATTACACACACACACACACACACACACAGATAAGAGGGAAAATGGACTCAGGTGCAGGCAGTGCACTCACCATGACTACGCTAGGCCCCGCCCACGATGCTCTGGCCACAAAGTGCTTTGCCCCTCCCGCTGATGCACACGGGATTGGGAGACATTCCCAGGCCCACGAAACAGCCCCCTCTGCCCCCCCACTGACCCTGACCTCCAGCCTAACCTTCACCTGCCTGCTGTCCGGCCACTTGACCAAACTCTCCTGACAGGTCAGCACAGCATCACCTGTCAATCAAGAGGCTCCGCCCATAAGTCAAATGGAGGGTTATAACTCCATTTGGGGGGGGAGGGTGATGCATCAGAGCTGACATGGAAAGTTGAAGTGCACCCACCACAGGAACATCTGGCGTGCATGGATGACCTCTGTGTGTGTGTGTGTGTGTGTGTGTGTGCCTGCGTGTGTGCGTGTGTGTGTGTGTGTGTGTGTGCGTGCACGCATTGACCTCCTTGAATTCTATTTAAGTCCATTAGCTTAAGTCAGAAGATTTCATATATCCATGCATTTCTGAGGACCTTGATATCTGAAAGCACACTGAATAAGTGTGTGTATGTGTGTATGCGTGTGTGCAAGTGTGTGTGTGTGTGTGTGTGCATGCATGTGTTCACGTGTGTGTGTGTGTGTGCATGCATGTGTTCACGTGTGTGTGTGTGTGTGTAACTGGGCCATCACTATGCGTTTCCCTCAGGGCAACATTCACTTTTTATCACATCTACAGCCATTCGCTCAGACTACATTTCCCATGAGTGCATCTGTCCCCCTCCTGACAGTACAGGCGTCTAGGTTAAGTGCCCCGCACCAGTTGCAATGGCTGTGTCCCACAGGGGATTTGAACCCATGACCTCCCTGTCACAGAGTCAAAGAGAAACAAATCCCACTGAGAAAGAGGTGGGGAGGAGCACAAACACTTGTGTGCACACGTGTGCACATACACACACACACACACACACACACACGCACGCACGCACGAACGCACGCACGAACAAACGCACGCACGCACGCACGCACGCACACACACAAAGCTGGTATACAGGAGTTTGCGCATTTGTGTCTGTAGGAATGCGTCCGTACATGTGGGTAATGCACTACCCCCCCAAAGCTGTCACTCAACACAGCTAAATCATTAACACACTCAGAGCAATGCAGCCGGAAACACACACCGCGCGTGTGTGTTTAGCAGTGCATGTGTGTGTGTGTTCTGACTTTGACCGAGAGGCCGGTAGGACCGTGAAACAGGTGTCATCGGAAACGCCCGCCCCCAGCTGCGGCCCGCTCTAATTGGTCCCTTTGGGTCGGGCCCCGCCACTGGGTTTCGGAACCGGCAAATGGGCCGACATCTGCTTCACGCTCGCAGCAAACGGCTGACCTTTCCTGGAGAACACCGACCCAGCCAGCGCCAAACCGCCCGCAGCTAATATTAGCTTCGCACGCGATTGACTTCAAACTGATCTCAGCAGAGGAGAGCCCGGCAAATCGTGGGGCCAGCAGCTCGTTGAGACAGCTGGCCAGCCAATGGAAACAGCTCGCTGAGACAGCTGGCCAGCCAATGGAAACAGCTCGCTGAGACAGCTGGCCAGCCAATGGAAACAGCTCGGTTCGTACCTTAACCCTCTGAAGAGCAGCCATTTTGGAATGATTTTTCAAAAATTCTATGTTAGTGTTCTACAAAGATGTCAGTCACCAGTAGTGATGGTTACATCAGCATTAGAATGTTCGGTTAAGAACATTCTAATCACATATTAGTGATCTCACACCTTAAAGAGTGGAAGGTCACAAAATATCCAGGCACTGGTCACAAACTGACTTATGAGGACATCGCCTGTGAAACTAACACGCGTGTGTGGGTCTCCCTCCAAAAACCTCTCCCTCTTTCATTTCAGTCTCCCTCCATCTTTTCCTCCCTCTCTCCTCTCCTCTCCTCTCCCACCACTTCCTCCTGAGAGACAGCTTGAGTGTAAAAAAAAAAAAAAACGGCAGTCATGTTTCCTCTCCTTTCCTTGCTTGTCCTCCGTCCCCAGAGAGGACTGTAAGTATTTAACGGTGGCGTCGCTGAGCAAGGAGACAAACTAACCACTTCCCACAGTGCACCTCTCCTGGGGGGGGGGGGGGGGGCTGAATCAATAGGAGGCTGTCTGTCCTGAGGCCGGGGGGGTGGGACAGGGTTACCGGGCGGGATTAGAGGTAAGGGGAATCACAGGAAAGGGGGAACTCCGCACCACCCCTGATATCTCCTCCAGCCCAAAAGCCATTCCATTTCCAGCGCTGGCGGGGGGGGGGTAAGGAACAGGTTGCCGTAGCGACAGTTGGCGGGCGGGCCTAAGGGGCCGTTTAGCGGTGAAGTCACCCGCGGCGGAGACGGATGAACCCCGTCCCAGAGTGCAATTCACCAGGGAGGCCGGAC
>CM045886.1:68411685-68431685 GCA_025169545.1 Anguilla japonica | reverse complement strand
ACCCCACCCCGCGATTAATCAGGCCTGTAACTGCTCACTTAGGTTTATTCCCTGTTTAAATTACAGCACAGATAACCAATGAGGACGGATATACACCCCAGAACCACACACACACAAAATGCAGAGAGGACAATGAGAGGACTCGCACCACCCCCACGTCCTCACCACTTCTGTGTGTGTGTGTGTGTGTGTGTGTGTGTGAGTATAGTGTATACAGTGTGCATGTGTGTGTACTGTATATAGTAGTGTATATAGTGTGTGTGTGTAGTGTATAGTGTGTGTGTAGTGTATATAGCGTATGTGTGTGTGTGCGTAGTGTATATAGCATGTGTGTGTGTGCGTAGTGTATATAGTGTGTGTGTGTGTGCGTAGTGTATACAGTGTGTGTGTGTGTGGTGTATATAGTATGTGCGTAGTGTATATAGTGTGTGTGTGTGTGTGCGTAGTGTATACAGTGTGTTTAATACGCTCCTGGTCTCCATCATTAGTAATTCAATTTGCTCTTTATTAGCCCTCCTTATCTGCAGGAGTGAACACAGGCGCTGGAACCTCCCGCACGGCCATAAAGGTTTACACCCGTCCCAAACGCCACCCCCACCATCAACGCCCCGATCACTCACACACCATTACCCCGCTTAAAACAGACGGAGGGAGGGAGGGAGGGAGGGAGGGAGAGAAAGAGAGGGAGAGGAGGCACAGCACAACAAAAAAGAAGAAAGATACAGAGACACACAGAAAGAAAGGAGCACGTCAAAACGAGAAGCAGGAGGAAGGGGCAGAGAGCGAGGCCGAAAGAGAGAGAGAGAGCGATGGAAAGAATGAGAGGGGGTGAGCGAGCAAATGAGAGGGAGAGAGGGAGAGGAACAGAGAGAGAGAATGAGAAGAAGAGAAATGGTAAGACGTTGAGACACTCAGCCATCACAATGAATAAAGCTTTATGTTAATAGTGATGGAATTTCTAATGCACACTGAAATTCATTGACTCCAAGCAATTATCCCGAGATAGCAGATTTAGTTACAGAATTGCAAGCGGGCCTGGGGGGGGGGGCGGGCTGGGGGGGGGCTGGGGGGGGGCTGTTGTAAAGAACGGTGATTGCTTTCCATCGGGCAGGGCCTATATTCTACAGTTAGTTAAAACAATCCAATTTGCACAGGATAATTATGCATTAGCTGCTTTTTATCTGCAGCGGGGGGAGAGTGCCAGGGCCTGATAGAGGCTCAGGCTGGGCCGGCTATCGGCACTTGTACACCATCAGCGCTGAACTGGCCAATCAATCACCACCTCCCCCCCCCAACCCCCCCCAGAACCCCGCCGCCTCGACCCCCCTGCCCAATCACCCCCAACCCCCCCACACCATCCCCACACGCCCCAGACCCCCGCCCAACCCTCTGGCCCTCAGTTCACATCAGGAAGCCCGGTGGGGCTCTGTGAACAGAGAAGCTGGCCCCCTGCTGGAGGGACTACGTACTGCTCCAGGACTGGAGTTAAACCCGCAGACACAGCGCCCCCTCCAGGACTGGAGTTAAACCCACAGACACAGCGCCCCCTCCAGGACTGGAGTTAAACTCTGGCTGGTCCTACCAGCAGACTGTGTGCTGGTTTTACTTGAACCCAACTTCCCAAACGAATTATCGCTACGAACAGGCCGAACAGCTCCCTACGAACAGGCCGAACAGCTCCCTACGAACAGGCCGAACAGCTCCCTACGAACAGGCCGAACAGCGCGGGCAGCGTAGCCAAGCCTGGAGAGATGTTCCCGCTTTAGCATCTCTGAGCTGAACAGCGTACTCAGCAGCGCGCGCTCAGACTGAACCCGGTAATGCCCTCTCGTGTTCAGAGCTCGGCCGAAGCGAGTTCCACTTCATGAATCCCGTTTGAAATTAAACGCTCATCCATTTTCACATGACCTGCAACTTTCTAACGCTGAAAGAAAACCCCTCAACCAGGTCTTCCCTGCGTCCTTCTGAGATGTAAGCGACTCCAGCACACCCCACACACCCCACACATACCCCACACATACCCCACACACACCCCACACACACACCACACACACACACACACCCCACACACACACACCCCACACACACACACCCCACACACACACACACACCCCACACACACACATACCCCACACACACATACCCCACACATACCCCACACACACACACCCCACACACACATATACCCCACACACACACACACACACCCCACACACACACATACCCCACACACACCCCACACACACATACCCCACACACACCCCACACACATACCCCACACACACACACACCCCACACACACACATACCCCCACACACACCCCACACACACACATACCCCACACACACATACCCCACACACACCCCACACACACACACATACCCCACACATACCCCACACGCACACATACCCCACACACCCCACACACACACACACACCCCACACACACACATACCCCACACACACCCCACACACACACATACCCCACACATACCCCACACACGTACACACCCCACACACCCCACACACACACACACACCCCACACATACCCCACACACGTACACACCCCACACACAAACATACCCCACACACACACACCCCACACACAAACATACCCCACACACACACCCCACACGCAAACATACCCCACACACACATACCCCACACACAAACATACCCCACACACGTACACACCCCACACACAAACATACCCCACACACGTACACACCCCACACACGCACACACCCCACACACACATACCCCACACACACACACACCCCACACACACACACACACACACACGCACACACACACACCCCACACACACACATACCCCACACACACCCCACACACCCACACACATACCCCACACACACACACACCCCACACACACACAGACACAGACACACACACACACCCCACACACACACAGACACAGACACACACACACACCCCACACACACACACACACACCCCACACACACACAGATACACCCCACACACACACACACACCCCACGCACACACACACACACCCCACACACACACATACCCCACACACAAACACACCCCACACACGTACACACCCCACACGCAAACATACCCCACACACGTACACACCCCACACACACATACCCCACACACAAACACACCCCACACACGTACACACCCCACACACACATATACCCCACACACGTACACACCCCACACACACACACACACACATACCCCACACACGTACACACCCCACACACATACCCCACACACACACACACACACACACACACACACACCCCACACACATATACCCCACACACGTACACACCCCACACACACACACACACATACCCCACACACGTACACACCCCACACACATACACACACACACCCCACACACACACACACACACACACACACACACACACACACACACAGGTAATAAGAGTCTCTCACAGCGCTCTTTGTTTACAGCACCCCCCCCCCCCCCCCCCCCCCCCCCCCCACCCCCGACCCTCAGCGGGCGGAGCCTACCTGTCCTGAAGCCGGTGGGGGCGGGGCCGGGGGCGGGGCCGGGGGCGAGGCGGCGCAGCTTGTGCCTGCCGAAGCACACCAGGCCTCGGCCCGGCGGCTTCCTGCCGCAGCCTAAGCCCCGCCCACCCCCGGCGGACGCTCGACGTCGAAGCGCGTAGCGACTGGTCACCGTCAGCACGCCTGCACCGCTCCTGTACTCTGCACCGCTCCTGCAGTCTGCTCCCACAGCGGCAACACTGCGGGGGGGGGAGAGGGAGGGAGAGAGACAGTCAGCCATCACGTTGAATTTCTAATGCATACTGACTCAAGGTCGGCAGTAAGAGCAGAGTGTCTGTAGAGTGTGCAGTCTGTACTGCACACTACATTTCAAACTATTCCACCTCAAAATAGATGGAAACCTTGCAGTGTTAAAGCCCCTAAGGCAACTCATTAGCTTTGATCTGGCGACACCTACTGGCCACAGGTAGGAACACAACTGCTGTACATGAAATTAGTGTTCGGGGGCAGAATAAAATATGTTCAATTTTGAATTCAATTATTAATTGTATTTGATGTGTCAAAACAACTGCATGGGCACTGTATCTACAAGGCTGTGAAACAGAATTTCTCCCCTTCCTGGTTTCCTCAGTTATTGCTCAGTTTTTCACAAGGGTTATACGAGTGTTAGTTTGATAACTTTTTTCTCAGAATGGAACTCAGGTTCCATTTGTCCGGTATTAAATTTTGTCTAAAGATCTGACACCTTGCAGTGTGACAAATACGCAATAAGAGGGAAATAAGGGGAGGGCTAGTACTTTTCCACGGCTGTCGTACCAGTAAGAGCTGCAGAGTATAATCTGACTGTATTGGATATCAGAAGACAGAACCATACAGACTTTTTTTTTTTTTTGTCATCACACGACCCACAGTTAAGGAAGCACCACTCGAAAGGACCTGTGTCGTCACTCACCTGCTGAAGCTCCTCCTCCTGATGATCTTCATCCTGCTCCTCAGCTTGAAGCCACCGGGGGAGGGGGCAGATGGGGCGGTTGCCACGGAGGCGGGGGTGCGTTCGGCTTCGGAGGAGGGGGGGCCCGGACCGCCCCCCCCCCCGGGCCCGTTCTCCTTCTCCGAGGTCCAGCGGTAGACGGACCCACCCCTGGCCACGCCCGTTCGGTTCTGCGCCATCGCCTTCCAGCGGTACCGACTGCTGTGGGCCTGGGAGGAGCCCGCTGGCCCCGCCCCCTGCCCCGCCCCCTTCTTATGTTTGGCTGCATGAGAGGCGGCAGATTTCAGCTTCCTGGCCCCGCCTCCAAAAGCAGCCCTCTGGGGCGTGTCCAGGGCCTTGGGGGAGAGGGGTTTCCTGGACAACCGCATGGAGGATGAAGAGGAGGAGGAGACCCAGGTGTACTTGGTTGTCTTGGCAACACTGCCTGGCCTGCGGAGAGTCCTCCTGGCTGGGGTGGGCAGGGGCGTGGCACAGGCACCCCCAGGGGAGGGGGCGGAGTTCGGGGCAAGCCCCTGGCTGCCCTTCACCCAGGTGAACTGGGACTTGGCCCGAGAGGGGAGGAGCCGCTGTTTGGCCACGCCCCCTTTGGACCCAGGGATCGCCACAGTCCTGGGGAGGGCGCTGGAGTGGGCAGATGGAGGAGGAGGAGGAGGAGGAGGAGGAGGAGGAAGAGGGGTGCTGCGGGGGACCTCTGGGGTGGCTGCCAGCTTGGGGGCGGAGTGAACTCTCCCCTGGAGGCGGGGTTTGAGCTGCAGGGCGGAGCCTGCTTCCACCGGGGGCCCCGGGCTCTTCCTCCGAGGGCCGAGAGCCTGCCCTGCGGGCAAACCTGAGGCCCCGCCCCCCTCCCGATCCCCTGTGGCCCCCAGCCCGCGTTCCGCGGCGCGCTAGCAGGCCCTTCCGCCATGGCCGCCAGTCCTCCGCCCGCCCCCACACCGCCCGCAGGGCCCGGGCACGCATCGGCCCCCTTTCCCCCCTGCTCCGCCCGCCTCGTGCCGGGGGCAGGAGAGGAGCCGGGCCGGGACCCGGCACCCACGGCACTGCAGCTGGCCCTGGGCAGGTGCCCCAGGGAGAGGGGAGCTGGGGAGGCGGGGCTCCTGTTGCTAAGGGAACCCAGAGAGGATGGAGCGCTGCGATTGGAGGGGGCCGGGGCGGTAGAGGCGGGGCTCTTGTTGCCACGGGAACCCTGAGCGGATGGAGCGGTGTGACTGGAGGGGGCTGGGGCGGTGGAGGCGGGGCTCTTGTTGCCACGGGAACCCTGAGCGGATGGAGCGGTGTGATTGGAGGTGGCCGGGGCTGTGGAGGCGGGGCTCTTGTTGCTAAGGGCAACCCAGAGCGGATGGAGCGGTGTGATTGGAGGGGGCCAGGGCTGTGGAGGCGGGGCTCTTGTTGCTAAGGGAACCCTGAGCGGATGGAGCGGTGTGATTGGAGGGGGCCAGGGCTGTGGAGGCGGGGCTCTTGTTGCTAAGGGAACCCAGAGCGGATGGAGCGGTGTGATTGGAGGGGGCCAGGGCTGTGGAGGCGGGGCTCTTGTTGCGGAGGGAATACTTTTTTCTCCAGTGACCGGCGGGGGCGGGGCCGTACGGCCGGGGCGGGGCCCGAAACGAAGCGGAGGTCTGAGCCGCGAGGCCCCGGCCTCTGGAGGGCGCAGGCACTAGGGGGCGCTGCTCCCCAACGTGCGACGGCGCATCGCCATGGACGCTCCTGTGGGTGTTTATGAGATCTGTGAACAGCAGACAACACAGGGCAGAAAACTGCTATGAACTGTGCTCTAGGGTAAAGCACAGAGACAGAGCAGAAGACTGTTATGAACTGTGCTCTAGGGTAAAGCACAGAGACAGAGCAGAAGACTGCTATGAACTGTACTCCAGGGTAAAGCACAGAGACAGAGCAGTAGACTGTTATGAACTGTACTCCAGGGTAAAGCACAGAGCAGAGGACTGTTATGAACTGTGCTCTAGGGTAAAGCACAGAGCAGAGGACTGTTATGAACTCTAGCATAATCATTTTTTTTGCTATTTTAGACCCTGACCTGCTGGCAGTAGCACGGACCAAGTATGGTGAAAAACCACACAACTAAGAGCTGTTGTATGATGGAGATGTAATGTAAGCTGCACTATGTGACAGATCTGTTTTTGATGTACTATTGGTGCCATTCAACGTCATATAACGTTACTCGTTTTTGAGCCAGTTAAATATAGCTACAGGTCTGCTACGCCTCAAGTCTGTGATTCTAAGGACGTATTACCGAAAAAATACTGACTGAATAACTTTGAGAGCACGGGGGAGGGAAAAAAACACAGTTAGTTACACATATAAGCTCGCTTACAAAATCGGAATATTTAAAAGCTGAAACGTCACATATCACGGTAGTGGGTGTAGACAAATCCTCAATGCCACATAACAAATTGGTGGTCCTAATCTTTTTACAAAACTGATTTTTCATTACAGCCATACAGTATAGTCGTTAGCTTACTAGCTTATGACACCGATAGCTAAACTAACGTTAGGGTATTGCATACCCAACGTCAGCCAGCGGTCTTTTTGGTAACTAGACTATTAGTCAGCTACTTTTGATACACTAAAACCAAACGTGCTGCAGGTACCGGATATTAATTAATTACCTTGTACCTAATATAATAAATAAATACTGTTTAAATCGCAGCTCATTTTCTAGCAACGCCACAAACTTACTTTGTAACAATTCTATCTGCCTCTTCAGCGCTTCTCGGTCCTCCATTTCTAAAACAAAACATTCGTCATCAAAACGAGTCGTCCTGCCGAACGTTTATTGATGACGTATTAACTTTACATCCAATCAGAATCAACGACTCGCTGTTCCTTGCTGGGAGTTTGAGTCGCTGTAAAAGTGGGAGCAATGACATGTGCATGTTTGGCTGGCAACAGGAACAGTATGATGAGAACAAGGCTAGGTAGCTAAATCATATGCGCAAACAATCAATTTCAGAGACGTTTCCATTTCAAATATATTATTGCTTCCTGCAATAAGGTAACAAACATTTAAATCTGTCGATAACAGTTATCTTTGGCATTTGAGGCATTTCGTTACTCTTTGTCTTTATAACTGAAACTGAAAGTTTAACAAATGTGTTTTGCTAACTAACTTAGCTGGCTTTGTAGCAAACATAGCCCGTAGGAAAACGAAAGCTGTCTGAAGAGGCGAGTCTGGTCTATTGATACTGGTTTAGAGGAACAAGACGATGATCGTGACATCTCACGAATCTCCCCGGTGTTTCTGTGCTAAGCTGTAGGCAGTTGACTGCAGCAAGAAGGAAGTAGCTAGCAAGCCAATTTATTGAGAAGAACAAAAGAAGAAACACCTGCTAAAATAGCTACACGTATGTACCCACCTCTTGAATAATTACGCACAGATCTGAATGTTACGTCTTTCGACATTCATGCCTGTAACTGGTATGTGTTAAGTGACAGCCGATTTGACATTTGAAACCACGCCATGTCGATTGCTGTCGATCAAAAAGTGAGCACGATGACTGAGTCGTTTGCTCCCAATATTTAGTACGTTTAACGTTATCTTGTTGCCTGTTGTAGTTGGCTGTTTACAGCCCGTTGCCGAAAAACGTAGTCTATCAACAATATCAAGTTCCTCGGCAGTTTCGTTTATGCTTTCTTCCATTTTTGTTTGCAACCGTAGACGGAAGTGTTGTGACCAGTCAAAGTAAAGCAGGTTGTTTGCTTATGTAAGTTAGAAGTTTAAATGTTTTTTTTCCGCCTTTTACATCATTTACTGGGAAACATAAAAAAATTACGATGTTACATTTGAAAGGAGCAAATCGCTGGCTGGATGGTCACGACCTACGGATTGTGAAGTTTTGTTCGCAAGAGGACATTGCAAATTACTGAGCTATTAATGTGTCAATTTAATTTTTAAGAGAGAAATTTAAATGACGGCTGTAACGCTGTAGTACTGGGATCTCTATTTAAAATCCTGGAGTGCCGCTGTGTCTGCTGGTTTTTTTACGAGTTCTTGTGCTTAAACCCTTCATTTTAGTCATTGATTGGCTAAAGAGTCTGCATAGCCTGGTCACAAAAAGCAAATACATAAACGATCACAAAAACCATTAGACACTGGCCTTGATGAGACTCATGCAGTGGGGGGTTTGTATAGGATTATAACCTGGGAGAATTTGCCCCGTTACGCCTAGTATGACAATGGCGTAGTAATGACAGGGTCGGAAGATGGGAAAAGACGCACCCAGAGGTGCTGGAGCGATGCGCTGATCTGTTGTAAAGCTGTGTATATTTACGCTTAGGGATAACGCATGCCATGCTCATCTCCTGTCTTGTTCTTCTCTCTCCCCCCCCCCCCCCCCCCCCCCCCCCCCCCCCCCCCCCCCCCCCCCCCCCAGGTGGGGACCGTTGGGGAAGGATAATGGAACCCAGCGATAAATACCAGTACTTTATTATTACGGCTGGCGGCCGTTCCGGCCGAATATGCTACATAGGGAAAGACCAGTTCGCACTGAAAACAAAGAGGGGCTCTCCAAGTTCCTTGTCAGTCAAAATTATGGGCCTTTTTGAAGGATCTGTATGGCTTGATGAAATCAAGGAACTAACAAAGCAGGAGGCAGAATTATTGTGTGCCCTGGAAAGTGACAAGGAGAGGCTTGCTGCCTTTTCGGGACAGAGAGGGGCTGGACTTGGCCCTCAACCTTACCGTAAGCAGCCAGGTGACAGTGAAGGTGAAGGAGGAGTGGTGTCAGGGGGTGATTCGCTACATCGGGGGGATTACACACAGAAAATACCCTGACCCCATAACAGGAACCTTTTTTGGGATCGAATTGCAGGTGAGATTGTGTGTGTGTGTGTGTGAGAGATTTTTTTCTAATTGAACCTAACCCTCAACTGAGATCTTGCACGTAGACTTGCTTGTGAGATCCTCAGTGACAGCATTGCTCATATTACATATTTTATTTACCTTTTTTATTGTTTTCTGGTAGATTATTTTAAAGATGGTTGTTCATATTTCTTTTTCTTCAGGGGAATGATAAAGGAAAAGGATTGTATGACGGGCAGTATTGCGGTGAGAGACGCTTCACCTGCAGTAAGAACTGCGGCATTTTTTCCCCCTTCACCATTGTCCGACCCAGGGACCCAAAACCCCAGGAGTCCCCAAAACCTCTGCAGGACCCTGCGGGGACCCTGGTCCTCGGAGACAGAGTGACCTTCTTTTTGAATGACGACAGCAGCCGTAACGGCATGGTCATGGCAGTGGAAGGCAATGTCGTCGTCATATCACCGGTTAGTGCTGATTTGGTGACAGAGTGCAAAATATGATCTTCTAATGGGACACGTGCAAATAATACATTTCCTGAATGACTGATGTGCATCCAGTGCCTCAGTGGGTAATGTTCTAACGTGTAATGCCTCAGTGGGTAATGTTTGTATGTGTAACGGTTCAGTGCGACTGAGTGTACGCTGGTTTGTTTCCCTACAGGACTTGAATGAGAAGAATGACAGTACGGACGTCATTAGGATACCTCTGGAAGCTGTCATTAGAGAGGAACTTCTCTCGCCAGGTGTGAAGCGCAGTGTCTCTCTCCTTCCCTAGGTGGCGCAGTCCGATCTCTGGCCTTTGCTCAGCAGCCTACTGTCTCTTTTTCAAGGCGGAGATACCAGAGTCTCTCCGGATATAGAGTACCCTCCATATTTACATATGGTTATATGAAAAATTTGACTGTCCTAATCTACGACTACGAGTTGGTGTGTCCAGCCAATTAACACATGTAGCCAGGGCATTTGGAAGAAACAAAAACCTGCACACAGACCGGCCCCCCAAGGCTGGAACTGCCCTTCCCTAACCTAGAGTCGGTCTCTGTGTGGTGTTTTTTTGGTACTGGTTGGCTCTCCTCCCTCCCTCACTAATGAGTACTGTTTCATGTGCCTGGGGTGTTACAGCAGGTCCCAGCTCGGAGACACAGCCGGACAAGACCGACTCCTCAGCGGGAATGGCGAGAGACGTCGAGAGGTCCTCCGACGTCCTCGGCCTGAACTCTATGGTGGAGGTGGAGCTCAGCCCAGGCAGGCCGGTGTATGGGACGGTGCGCTGGATCGGCAAGCTGCCGGGACTGGAGGGAACCAGATTGGGCCTGGAGCTGGTGCGTGGGCTCAGTGCTGCCCCCCTGCTGTCCATCACAGAACCTGTTTTGAGTTCTCCCCTCCTGTTATTTCTCTATGGCCAATGCCAGTGTGTTTTAATCCACTGAAGACTAGTTTTTTTTTTGGAATGTTTTTTCAAAATTCTAAGTCTGTGTTCTAGAACTCCATTGCTTTCAATTACCCTCCCCCACTCTCTCTGTCTCCCCCCCCCCCCCCCCCCCACCCCTCACTCTCTCTCTTTGTAGGAGGAGCCCTGTGGAGTGACTGACGGGACCATCTCTGGTCAGCGTTTGTTCATCTGTCCGCCCAACAGGGGGATGTTTGTGAAGCGAGACTCCTGCCGTCCGGACTCCCGCTTCCATACCCCCAGCCACAGAGAGGGGGCGCTGTCCATGCGCATGTCCAACAAACACATGGGTACAGAGCCAATGTCCATGCGCATGTCCAGCACATGGGTACAGAGCCAATGTCCATGCGTATGTCCAGCAAACACATGGGTACAGAGCCAATGTCCATGCACATGTCCAGCAAACACATGGGTACAGAGCCAATGTCCATGCGCATGTCCAGCACATGGGTACAGAGCCAATGTCTATGCGTATGTCCAGCAAACACATGGGTCCAGAGCCAATGTCTATGCATATGTCCAGCAAACACATGGGTACAGAGCCAATGTCCATGCGTATGTCCAGCAAACACATGGGTCCAGAGCCAATGTCCATGCACATGTCCAGCAAACACATGGGTCCAGAGCCAATGTCCATGCACATGTCCAGCAAACACATGGGTCCCAAGCTTGGGCCCATCGTGCATGCTCTCCCTTGTATCTTATAACCAAACATTCAGTACGGTGTTGATATGATGATGGACTTGTGTCAGATAAATGAGATGACTTAAAAAGGCTGTGTGTGTGTGCTTTTCAGAGAGAAACGGAGTGCTGGATTCCACAGTGTCTGGCACTGTCGCCCCCCTCAGCTCTGAGCAGGTACGGCAGGTGCTGGTGGGCAGGATGAGGGGGATCCAGGGCCACTGTAACTCCTGCTACATGGACTCCGCCCTCTTCAGGTCAGGATCACTCCCCTCGTCTCTGACACACTGCCCACACAGCTGTGTGTGATACACCTGCAAGACCATCCCAATGAGTGCACTTAAGTAAACTTAGGATCAAGGGGTTATTTCACATTCATTTTAAATTCCGTTGTATTTTACAAGTTAAGCGTGTTTTTAGCTGATAAAAACTGCATATAGTTAAGTATGTCAAATTTAAATGCATACATATATGGGTGTGCGTGTGTGTGCATGTTTGGCAGTATTTCATTCAAATGATTTCAAATTACAGATTTACAAAAATAAAAATACCGTACCTTGTGCTTGAGGATCTTTAATTAACGAGTACAGATGGACGTTCGTTGTTCTGAAGGTTACATTGTCACCAACTCAGCTGGGATTTGAACCCTCAACCCCCAAAACGCTGTGTGCTGTGTCCCCTCTCTGTAGCCTTTTCTCCTGCTCCTCCGCGTTGGACTCCCTGCTCTTCATGTCCACACACCAGCAGGACGCTGCTGTTCAGACCACCCTGCTGCAGCAGATAGTCAACCCCCTGCGCAGGTCAGTCTCATCTGCCCCAGAGCTGGGACTAAAACACATCTGCCCCAGAGCCGGGACTAAAACACATCTGCCCCAGAGGCAGGACTAAAACACATCTGCCCCAGAGCCGGGACTAAAACACATCTGCCCCAGAGCCAGAACTAAAACACATCTGCCCCAGAGCCGGGACTAAAACACATCTGCCCCAGACCCGGGACTAAAACACATCTGCCCCAGAGCCAGAACTAAAACACATCTGCCCCAGAGCCAGGACTAAAACACATCTGCCCCAGAGCCGGGACTAAAACACATCTGCCCCAGAGCCGGGACTAAAACACATCTGCCCCAGAGCCGGGACTAAAACACATCTGTTCTAAGACCAAGAATAAATGCATCTACCCTGAGACCATGAATATTAAATCATTTTTCCTCCCTGATCGAGGACTAAAACATGTCTGTCCCGAGGACAGTAATTAAACATATTTCCCTGCTCTGAAACCAGGACAAAATCACAGCCATACTGATGAGACTAAAACATCTCAAAGTGATAACACTTTTTCTGTGTGTTGCGTGTGTGTGCATGCGCGTGTACGTGTGTGTGTGCGCGCGCGTGTGTGTGTGTGCATGTGTGTGTGTGCAGTAAGGGATTTGTTCCCAGCGAAAACGTGATGAAACTGCGCAGGCAGCTGCAGGATGGGGGCCACAGCGACC
The DNA here is from genome assembly GCA_025169545.1 of Anguilla japonica. Classification (NCBI taxonomy): domain Eukaryota; kingdom Metazoa; phylum Chordata; class Actinopteri; order Anguilliformes; family Anguillidae; genus Anguilla; species Anguilla japonica. The sequence continues at coordinate 68,418,733 of CM045886.1, read as the reverse complement.
ACACCTTCACTACGGAGGAGAAAGGTACCACACCGTCACCGTGACGACCCCACACGCAGCAGCCCAGCAGTGCCGCAACAGAACGTTGGGTCAGCTCAGCTCTGGGGAGGGGGTGCTGGGTTGTTCTAACGTTAGGAACGTTGGGTCAGCTCAGCTCTGGGGAGGGGGTGCTGGGTTGTTCTAACGTTAGGAACGTTGGGTCAGCTCAACTCTGGGTTGTTATAACGTTAGGAACGTTAGCATCTGCTAAATTTTGAAATGTAATGCATTGTAAATACATTGGCTAATGTATAGATGCATGATGTTTAGTTGTAGCTGTGGATTAGTTTTTAAAAAAATTAAATAAAATTTTGAAAAAAAAAGGCTTACTTCCAAACGCTCAAAGAGCAACATAACAGGCAGAGTACTGAAACATACGGAGTAATTAACGGAACTGAAACTCAAACGCACGGAGGACTCCTCACTGCCCGTGCGCTGATTCTTTTCGTGGCCCCCCGGGGTTAATAATTGGCGCCGCCGGTGCTGAATGTTCACGGCTGGCGGCGTGCCGCTCGGTGCCGCTCGGTGAGTCGCTCTGCACGAGAGCGTCCGCTAAATACCGTAGCGACCGTAACCAGGGCTCGGCGCAGAGAGCGCGCTACGGTGGCTCCTGCTGGCCGTGGTTAAATCCAGGTGAGATCAGTACTGTGAGGGCAGGTGAAGCCGGGGTCTACTGCCCTGTAGGGTTTCACTCCGACCCCTAACAAAGCACACCTCACTCACCAGCTAGAGATCTACCCGTCCTGCAGGTTTTCACTCCAACTTTCCAACCCTACCAAAGCACACCTCATTCACCAGCTAGAGATCTACCGCCCTGTAGGGTTTCACTCCGACCTTAACAACGCACACCCTAGTTTAACAGCCAGAGATCTCCCTGAGCTGGTAATCAGCAGAATCGGGTGGTGCCACATTAGGGTTGGAATGTAACCCAACAGGGACGGGAGATCTCTGGAGACGGGGCTGGGTTAGTTCTGCTGTAGAATCCCCGGGACAGCGCTGGGTTAGTTCTGTCTGAAATGCCGCGGCGGCCGCCTACCGGGTATCGGCTGTCGTTGGCGAGAGACACCGCCGCTCTGCCAGTCAGCCAATCAGGACTGCAGACTACGATCGCCAGGGCAGGGCGGGAGGACGCGCGCTCTTCGTCTGCAGTACCTCTGTCCTGCCTGCAGAGGGCAGATCTGCGACGCAGCGGCCAACGCCGACAAAAACCTCCAGGAAATGGGAGGAGGGGGGGGAATGTTTCTCTGAAAAATAAAAACGGAAAAAAAACCTCAGGATTGGATCTGAAATGGGTCGGAATCTTGAGCAGGATGGAATTACCGTTTTACATCCGATGTGGTGTGTGAATGAGTACTGTTAAATAGTGACAGGGTTATGAATGAGTATTGTTTTACAGAGTGTTATGTTAGTCCGCGCTGTTTAATTGCAATTTTCTCTGTGCACAGATCCAGAAGAATTCCTGACCCTTGTTATGCAGCGAATTCTGTGTTTGGAGCCACTTCTTAAACTGTAAGATTACACTCCTGTCTGTCTGTCTGTCTAATTGAGTACCTTCCCTTATTCATACCGTTAAACTCATGTATGGTCTCTATAGGGTACAGGTTATAGCGTTTTGTGTCGGTGTATTTGTTTCCTTTAGTGTTTTTTTTTTAATGCGTTCACTGCCAGGGCCCGTGTCTGGCAGTGCTGCTCCAGAGGCCCCTTGGTTCTGCCAGCCACTGCTGAACAGAGTGCTGTTTGAGGCAGGAATGTGTACAGGACACAGTGAGACCAGGGGCTGCACATCGGTACACCTGCCAGTGCCGGTGCAGCGATTTGGCTTCTGAACCAGACTGCGTCAGACTCTGAGCTACAATCCAGTCTCACGCCACACCCCAGACTGATCTGCTGCTGACCTCAGATGACAAAGCAGCTTTGCTGACAAAGATGTAGTGCTGTTGATGTATATGGATCTCTATGTGGCATGATGAGGTGTGTGAGTTATATGTGTATGGGTCATTATGTGGCAGGTCAGCGGGTGTGTGAGTTATATTTGTATGGATCTCTATGTAGCAGGTCAGCAGGGGAGAAGGTGCAGGAGAACTACTGTTACCAGATTTTCCTGGATCAGAAACACTCGCTGATTCTGCCAACTGTTCAGCAGCTGCTGGAGCACTCTCTCCACTGTCCGGGCTCACACTGGCCGAGGTGAAGCTGTGTGTGTGTGTGTGTGTGTCTTTTTATTTACATTGATTCAAATTGAATACAATTGATGTTTTTGGTCGAGATGTGAGGTCCACAATTTCTAAGCATTATGACATGACAGTTTGTTCTCTTAGTGACTGTTACTAGACTACTGTGACACCAGTTTCTCCCGTTCCTCATAGTGACCCTTACCTGTGACATCACAGTTCTCCTTTTTCCCCTCAGTGACCTTTACCCTGTGCATTGTGACATCACAGTTCTCCTGCTCCTCTTTGCGACTCTTGCCTTGAGCATTGTGACATCACAGTTCTCCTGTTCCTCTTTGTGACCCTTACCCTGAGTATTGTGACATCACAGTTCTCCTGTTCCTCTTTGTGACCCTTACCTTGAGCATTGTGACATCACAGTTCTCCTGTTCCTCTTTGTGACCCTTACCTTGAGCATTGTGACATCACAGTTCTCCTGTTCCTCTTTGTGACCCTTACCCTGAGCATTGTGACATCACAGTTCTCCTGCTCCTCCCTGCAGATCCCCTCCTGCCTCATCCTGCAGATGCCGCGCTTCGGCAAGAAGTTCAAGCTGTTCGACAAGATCATTCCGTCCCTGGAGCTCGACATCAGTGACCTCCTGTCAGAGAGTAGGCCTCGTTACCCACAATGGATCTGCCCCTCGCTCAATGCGCTAAAGTGCTGTCAATCACAATGTCAGCATGTTGCTTGGGATGTCACACAAAATTCTGTGCTGTGCTCGTCATCATGTGTCTGCATGCTGCGCAAATGACACCTGCGTGTGTGTGTGTGTGTGTGTGTGTGTGTGTGTGTGTGTGTGTGCGCACATTCCAGGTCCTCGAGAGTGCGTGTTATGCGGTCAGCTGGCTGCTTTGGAGTGCACAGACTGCTTCACAGATCCGACCTTTGGAAGGACAGGTTTCAAACAGTTCTGCCAAACCTGCTCTGCACAGGTACCCCACTTTCAGCTGTGCACAGCTGCTCCACACACACACACACACACACACACACTCACATACACACACACACACTGCCTCCAACTCAGCCCAGAGACACTTAATGCTACATCACCTGCTCACACCTACAGACACTTAACGCTACATCACCTGCTCACACCTACAGACACTTAACACTACATCACCTGCTCACACCTACAGACACTTAATGCTCACACCTATTCCAAGCACATATCAGACATTACATCACCTCCCCTCACCTGTCCAAAACAGGTCATCACCTGCCAGCCCTAGTTACTGAGCAGCAGGTACACACCTGTACTGGGGTCAGTGTAGGAGCTGGGGGGTCATTATTTGGCAGGTATAGACACACCTGTTCTGGGGTCAGTGTAAGAGCTGGGGGGGTCGTTATTTGGCAGGTACACACACACCTGTTCTGGGGTCAGTGTAAGAGCTGTGGGGGCATTATTTGGCAGGTACACACACACACCTGTTCTGGGGTCAGTGTAAGAGCTGGGGGGGGTCGTTATTTGGCAGGTACACAGCCACCCCCAGAGGAAGTCGCACCAGCCCTCTCGTCTTCGCCTGCCAGAGGGGTACCCCGCTCGGGGGCCAGGCAGTGGGGACCCCCCCGGGAGAAGCTGCAGCTGTTCGCCGTGCTGTGCATAGAGACCAGCCACTACGTGTCCTTCGTCCGATATGGCCCCCGCCCCGGGGACTGGCTCTTCTTCGACAGCATGGCTGACCGAGTGGGTGAGAGTGGGGGGGGGGGCACATCTCTTTCTCTGTCCGTCTTTGTATTCGTCTGTGTGCGTATGTGTGTGTGTGTGTGGTTGCATGTGTGTGTGGATGTGTTTGTGTTTGCATGCGTGTGAGTGTGCGCGAGTGTGTGTTCGTTCGAGTGTTTGCCTGCGTGTTTGTGTGTGTGTGTGTGCGCGTTTCTCCATCTCTACCTTTGCCTCTGTCCGTGCTCACGCGCGCGTTTCCTGGTTGCCAGGAGACCAGGACGGGTACAACATCCCGCAGGTGCAGCTGTGTCCTGAGGTGGAGCGTTACCTGCAGATGACCCCGGCGGAGCTGGCCACTCAGGTGCCCCGGGAAATGGAGGGCGTGGCCAAACGTCTCTTCTGCGACGCCTACATGTACCTGTACCAGAGCCCGAGCATGGCCCTGTACCGCTGAGCGTAGTACACCTGTACCCTTACCTGTAACTCACCTTTAACTTACCTGTACCCTTACCTGCAACTCACCTTTAACTTACCTGTACCCTTACCTGCAACTCTCCTTTAACTTACCTGTACCCTTACCTGTAACTCACCTTTAACTTACCTGTACCCTTACCTGTAACTCACCTTTAACTTACCTGTACCCTTACCTGCAGCTCACCTTTAACTTACCTGTACCCTTACCTGCAGCTCACCTTTAACTTACCTGTACCCTTACCTGCAACTCACCTTTAACGTACCTATACCCTTACCTGCAACTCTCCTTTAACTTACCTGTACCCTTACCTGCAACTCACCTTTAACTTACCTATACCCTTACCTGCAACTCTCCTTTAACTTACCTGTACCCTTACCTGCAACTCACCTTTAACTTACCTATACCCTTACCTGCAACTCTCCTTTAACTTAGTACCCTTACCTGCAACTCACCTTTAACTTACCTATACCCTTACCTGCAACTCTTCTTTAACTTACCTGTACCCTTACCTGCAACTCACCTTTAACTTACCTATACCCTTACCTGCAACTCTCCTTTAACTTACCTGTACCCTTACCTGCAACTCACCTATACCCTTACCTGCAACTCTCCTTTAACTTACCTGTACCCTTACCTGCAGCTCACCTTTAACTTACCTATACCCTTACCTGCAACTCACCTTTAACTTACCAGTGCCTTATCTGTGAGATGCCTTTTTACGTGCCTGCACCTTATCTTTTACTTACCTGTACCTTACCTGAAACTCACCTTTAACTTACCTGTACCCTTACCAGAAACTCACCTTTAACTTACCTGTACCTTAGCTTTCAGTTGCCTTTTACTTACCTGTACCTTACCAGTTACACGCCTTTTACTTACCTGTCCCTCACCTGTAACACCCTACCACGTGGGAGTTCTCCTGCACCATAGTGCCAAACACATCAGCCTGCATCAGCCTGTCTGGCAGCTGCTGAAGACGACGCCAGGGATCCCTTCAGCCTTGGAATGGCAAAGGGCTTTTGGGGCGACTGAAACGTCTTGTGTAAATTAGCCTATGCAACAGGACAGCTGAAACCCAGTTAGTTAACCCAGGGGTTACAGGTAGATAAATCATGCCCCCTGCTGAATCGCCTGTAGCACACCTGTCTGTCCTGCTATGGGGCTTTGGCAAGGCAGTCAGCCACCTCTGTGCTGGACCAAATACTTAAAACACAAAACCTGCTCTGTACTAGGCTCACCTGTACCATACCTGTTCTGTGCTAGGCTCACCTGTACCATACCTGTTCTGTGCTAGGCTTGCCTGTACCATAATACCTGTTCTTCACATGTGCCATTACCTGCAAGCTGCCTGTTTTTTTTTTTTTTTACACTACTCTGAACTTACAATGAACACAGAAGATACAATGTTTTTTTTTTAGAAATTCAAATCAGCTCTTCAAGTCCGATTGTTGTTTGAGCTTCATGTGGAACTGGAAGGACAATCTGTATAGTTTGTGTGGGGTCGATATTAATCGTTGCTGTTTTGTTCAGCGGGTAAGGCTATTCTTCAGCCAAGCCCAGCTGGCCATCAGTGGCCCGTGCTCATAATTAGCTCTGTGATGCCTTTGCTTGGCAATGGATGTAAATAAGGAGAAGGGAAACAAAGAGAAAATTTCTGCACTTTAAAACAAAACAAAAAAAATGAAGATGAAATGTACTGTTGCCATGGAAATTACTGTGCTGTAAAACTGAAACTTAGCTGATCTAAGTGCTTTGACAATCAAAAAGGTGAAGCATTCATTTCGTAAATTGTCTGTAAACCTGTTAGTAGGTCGGGACTTTAGAATGCACTTTTCTACAGGGCTTTGTGGATTTTAAATTTTCTTTTTTAAAATAAAAATATCACATGTATGCAAGTGAGATCTGAATTGTATTTATTGTACATAAAATATGCGGAACGTTTTTACGAAAGTAGGATCAGCAGTCCATTTAACACATGCCTTTCTAGCCTTGTTAGATGCATTAATTTTTATTTGCTCTGGGTAAGAACATCTGCATAATGCCGAATTGTGAATTTAAATCTGGCTTCTGCAAATACGGAAGGGGCCTGCAGGAAATCGTTTAGAATAATCAGCTATTTAAATTTGAGCGCCTCGGCGCCCTCTTGTGGTCATTCAGCGAACAGCCCGTTAAGGGGGCGTGTGCTTTGGCATAACATGCTGGTTTAATACTGGCTGGGCCACATGGTGCTGGAGCGGCCCGGCCGAGCTGCTGACCGCGCAGGGGCTCACGGACCTAGCTCCAGCGCGCCGGTTTTTTCAGGGTCGGCATTAGCATTCGTTAGCATTCGTTAGCATTCGTTAGCGGCGGCTCAATCAAGAGCTCGTTAGACTCGGAGTGCAGCTAGAAGGGGGAGGGGGGGTTCGGTGAGGGTGGGGGCAGGGGTGGGGTGAGTGGGGGGGCGGGGGTGGGGTGAGGTGAGGGTGGGGGGCGGGGGTGAGGTGGGGGGGGGGCAGCAGAAACACGGCGGCGCGCGGCTAAGGGCGCTGACTGTATCGTCCCCGCTCTCTGCTCTTCCCGCCGCAGTCGCTGATTTCATCTGCTCTGGCCGCGCGGCGGTTCTGAGCGACCCGACCGCCACGCTGGTTCCGCTGGGGGGGTCCAGCAGCATGCTTCCGG
>CM045886.1:68391685-68406685 GCA_025169545.1 Anguilla japonica | reverse complement strand
TTTGTGCTCTTAATCCCTGTTCCCTACACTGGGAACACTCTATGGGACACACTATAGGGTGTAGAGAATTGATATTTCGGGCACTTATGAATCATCAATTCTCTGGACCACTGACAGGTGTGGCGTTGCATAAATATCGTAATCTACAGCACGTCTGTCCTCAGGTTTTTCTAAACACACAGTAGCGATTGATTTGTCGTTTTTATTGCCTTTCTATTGTGTATCAATCGCTACTGTGTGTTTAGAAAAACCTGAGGACAGACGTGCTGTAGATTACGATATTCATGCAACGCCACACCTGCCAGTGGTGCTGAGAAGTGATGATTAAGGTATTCCTTTGAAGCTTTTCAGACAATAATGGACACAAAAATGTTTTTGAGATGATAAAGTTAAACGACAGTAAAATGAGTGAGCTCTGACATAACCCAAAGAGCGGCAGACATTTTATGCATTTCCCACAGGCCACACTCTTGGCCTTTTCAACCTGTGGAGGCCCATCGATGACACACAGAGACGACAGGATTAAGGTGACAGCGAATGATACAGCCCAGGTACCTGTCACTGGAGAAAGCCTTCGGGAACAAGGTTTCCCTCTCAGGTTTTACGGGGACAGAAGAACCGACTGCTGTAAATCACGTCGTTACGACGCATATAAATGACAAGGAGTTTACAGCAAATGGGAGTTTTACTGGAGCAGAGAAACATGCGCTCGCTCGCGCCAGTGCTTCTCTCTTCTCTGCAGCTGTCCAACGAGATCCCCGGGAAGTTTATTTCACGGACAAATAACGGCAAAATGCGAATTCCGAGTTCGAGCGGTTCCTCTTTAGCACGCAAGCTCCATCACTTTGAATTCCGCAGGTTTTCACATTTCGCCGGCGTCCGGGGGGCCGTGTGACTGCACACGGCGTAAACGAAGCGCGTTCAGCGGGAACGGTACGCGACCGTCGTCTAAAACGCGCCCTGGTCGCGAGGCTGCTGGGGTCTAGCGCGTTTTAGGGCAAGCAGACTCGGCCGCACATCGCACGTCGTTCAGCCCATCTTAGTCAAACCTCTTCTGTTCGCCTGAGATTTATTTACTTATTTTTTTTTTTTTTTTTTTAAGTGTTCATAAACTCTGCCTGGTGCTGTGTGACGAGGAGAAGATAAGACGGGATAAGATATACTTTTATTGATTTGTCCTCTGCATTTGACCCATCCTAGTTACTTAGGAGCAGTGGGCAGCCACAGTGCAGCGCCCAGGGACCAACTCCAGTTCTGAGGTCCTTGGTCAAGGGCACCTGCAGGAGCGCACCCAACATGCATGTCTTTGAGTGTGGGAGGAAACCGGAGTACCCGGAGTAAACCCACACGAACACGGGGGGAGAACATGCAAGCTCCACGCAGAGAGAGGATCCGGTCAGACCCGGACCTGGTCCCGGACCCGGATTCGAACCCGGAACCTCCTTCTTGCGAGGCAACAGCGCTAACCACCGCGCCACCGTGCCCGCCCAATCGCTGCGCGGCGACGCGTTCAGTGTTAAAGCGACTGTCCTGCAGAGCGCGTACGATACGGTCCGGTACGGTCGTCAAAGAGCCGAAATTAAGAGCGGCCATTTAAGGGCGCGCTGCTCGCGGAGACCGGCGCGATTCGCATCATTTACGGCGGCTCCTCGGTCCAGCGGTCGGCGCCGGTCGGAGCCAAAATGGCGGCCGGATTCCGCCCCGCTTTCACCTCCTCCAGACGGGAGGGTTCGCGAGAAAGCGGCTTTTCGATCGAGACACTCGCCACTTTTCCCACGTGCACCACGTTCCCACCCAGAGTACTCAGTGACCTCCAAAGTTGTCGGTCTTGCTCAGTCTGTACGCCGAAGGGCAAGCCATGCACTGAGATGAGCGGTTTTTTTAAAAATGGAGGCGTAGCAGTTCATCAGTGGTCAGTCTCACTGAACAACACCTTGCACACCATCTACTCACCATAACTGGTGTGTAAAACGCTTGTTTGTCTATGTTAGTTTTTAGTATTCCAGTATTTTTATTTCTCTAAAAAAAAAAAAAAAGGAAATCCATCATCTTACCCTACTGTGCTTTATAACGTCTTCCTCCTGGCTATTCTGCCTCACTAGTGAGACCGAATGAAATTCCATTCATTAACCCTGACAGAAGATTGGTAACACACTAAGATTAATCTCACAGACACACACACGCCTGCGCGCACACTCACACACACACACACACACACGCCTGCACGCACACTCACACACACACACATGCACAAAACACACACACACACACACACACACACACAGCAAACTCAAACACAGACACAAGAAGAAATACACACATACTGAACAGTGCACTGCTGAATTCTGAAGCCTTACTGAACACTGCTGAATTCTGAAGCCTTACTGAACACTGCTAAATTACGAAGGCTTACTGAACACTGCTGAATTCTGAAGCCTTACTGAACACTGCTGAATTCCTGAGCCTTACTGAACACTGCTAAATTCCTAAGCCTTACTGAACACTTTTTCCGCAAAAGAAAATGTAGTCACAACAGGTGATTTTTCTTTGTCTAATGCCTGCCCATGAGCGGTTTGTTAAGTTGCTGTGTAATTTGGACAAGACTGTAATAATTCTGTGGACCAATCAGACACAGCTTGCATCACTGCATCTCACGCGCTTAGTAGGGGACCGGACTTCATGCTCGTATAACGGTCCCCCTTTCCCTTTTGCGCAGTCTATGGCTCTAATTTGTACAACATGGCGGCGCCCACAAACTGCACTTTTTGGGCTTCAAAGCCCTTTTCACCAAACCCATGGAGAGCCAATGGGCAACATCACAGTGACTCCGTCTATTCTTTTCTCTATAGTCTATGGTAACGACCCGCGCGTACTTTTGAGGGAGCTCGAGGCCCGATGAGCACGCTCTATAGCTGAAACACGGTCCCGTTTTGCACGCAGTGTGAAACCTCGCAGTCAAAAGCACGCACGGCGTTAGATTACCAACTTTCCCATGCAGTGTTGCGTGCGCCAACACAAGTGATTAATAGCTGTGTAATATCTATATGCTATTCAGATGATCACAGATAAGCCACATCACAAAAATGCCATGCGAGTTGAACCGTACACATGCGCTCCCTAATAAAAAGTTATTAAGTAAGCGATGGTTGCCATGATATCAATTTATCACTGATTGGAGTCAGCTAGTCATAATGGAGGTTATAGCGCAGAGCACAGTACCAGACATGTACAACAAAGTAAACTTCAAAAAGTCGTAAAACATGCGAACAAGCCTGTGCCTGTTTGACCAAAAAATGCGCACAACGAGTTGTGTTACAATAAAAACATTAAACCGAGGGAAACCTTTTGTCTGAATGACATGTCCCTTATCGATCATCCACCCCGTCAGATTGAGAAATAACACACAAGGTTAGTCATTAGCACGTTACCCATGTTGTTTATAAGGGCAAATCAGCGATACACAGTGTCCCCTTTGGTGTATGCGTGTCAGGGAGGTGGGGTGGAAGGAGACGTTAAAGTATGTCTATCTTTTCATCCTCCAGCTGTTAACTATGATATGTACTTAAATATTTACTTAAGCATACGCAGTTAGCCATCACGATGTAGTCAGCTAGCCCTCGCTGTATTCACTATGCCTTTTAAATGCCGTGGGAACAGCCAGCTAATTATTAATTATTATTATTATTATGAGTGTCATAAAAATGGCACCCATATTGACCGCAGGTACAAACCCAGGCTGAATAGCATTGCTCCAGTCATATACACATACTGTACACATGCATGTCTTGCAGGAACAACAAGAGTCAACACGGAGCAACACGTTTACTTTAGGCTTCCTGGGCTTGCTTAGCTGAAAGGTTGGGAAAGGGACTCAGGAGCGGAACGCGATGGCGGTTATCAGGTCTACTAATGTTACATTCAACCCCCAGCCCCCCACACCACGAGACCAACGGACTCACCGGCGAACGGTGATTCAAACCGGCAGCAGAGAGGTGTTTCTGGGCTCGCGCTCGGCTGGCGTGCTGTTACCCTCAGCTTCTGTAGTTCCGACGTTGTGTTACTGTTTTATAGCACGCAGAACATAGAGAGAGAAAAAAGAGATACCCTCAGCGCCGGACTAACAAAACAGGGATAAACGGCAATGGTGCTATTCCGAAAAGTAAATTAACAAATTAAAAGACGAAAAAACACGACTAATGGCAGTTTTGAAGCAAATCCAGAACAATACTGTAAACGACCTTTCCGAAACGTGCTGCCAAACCAAAATCCTCCACAAAAACAAACCCCGTTTAATTTGTAACCAGGGTCTCCTCTCCGTTGTCTGGAGACACTCTTATTTCCGCCATTATTTTATTTAACCTCTGACCTATAGGTCAGAAAGAGAGGGGGGGGAGGCGCGGGGGCGCAGACATTGCCGAATCAATGAAATGAAACAAAACTTGAATCTGATTGTGTGCAAGTTCCTAACAATAAATATCAACACACGGTGCCTCCCTTTTTGGTGCGGGACATGTGCGCCTTACCTGCGATCTGAACCAACTGGGTTTACTGTATTAGTTGGATAACTGCTCTAGGTAAACCCCGGGACCCTCACAAATATAGAACATGGACCGAAGTATAAAAATAAAAAAAAAAAAAAGCTGTTCAGGGTTTATTCAGTGCAGTTATCCAGTTAACGCAGTAGTCCTGCTTTATGATATACCCCCTGCTTCATGATACAATCCCCTGTCCTGAAAGCAGAAGCCTGTTTAAACAATAAAAAAGGCATCACAAGCTGTTAAGTTATTTATTTGTTTTTAGGTTGAAAAACTGCAGGCCAGTGTTTGTTAGTCAATAAGATGGAACCTTGATGTATTTGTTTTACATTACAAGCATTTAGTGTGATCTTATCACCCACTACCCACTACAGTGTTTTCCTTTTGTATTTAAACATTATGTAAAGCAAAGATACTGCAATGTGAGCTTGCTACACTTCTGGGGGAGGCGGGGGGGTGGGGGGGGTGGGGGGGGGTGGGGGGGGGGGGGGGGGGGGGGGGGGGGGGGGGGGGGGGGGGGGGGGGGGGGGGGGGGGGGGGGGGGGGGGGGGGAGAAGGTGGAAAAGTAATGAGGAAACAAAAGGACCGTGAATAAAAAAAAGCAGCACCCCAATGTACAGTGTCGCCCTTAAAAAGGATAATAAAAAATAAAAAAAGAACATAAAATGAAGTGGAATTAAAGGCTTTGCACAGAGAAGAGGTCTTGATTGGACATAAAACGCCTCTGCCCGCACCGCGCTCGTTTTGTTTGCGAGTATAATCTTCCCGGCAAATATAATTGGTGTAAACGCACGGAGGAGAACGAGAACGATAGAAAGCGCTAATTAGCTGGGAGAAGCGGCAGTTTGCGGGGGCCGCCTCTCTCCGGCGGACGCGCACGCGAAGCTCCTTCGTGCTCTCACGGTTCTGCCGAACCCGCGGATCGCTGCCATCACCGCTGGGCTCGTACAGCAGGCTTTGATTCAGGCACCTAAGATTTAATAAAGATAGCAATACACCATGAGGAGAGCAGGGCAATTCAGCCCGTATACAGCATGAGAACATATGAATACACAATGAGGAGAGCAAGGCAATTCAGCCCGTATATAGCATGAGAACATATGAATACACAATGAGGAGGACAGGCCGTTCAACCCATCTAGAACATAAGAACATATGAATACCTAATGAGGAGAACAGGCCATTCAGCCCATCTAGAACATAAGAATACATAACGATGAGGCCACAATGATAAAATGAGAAGGGCGTGGTTATGGTGGCTAGGTGAATCTGACAGTAAGCTCTGACATGCCATTGGCTGATCATCCTAGATGCTGAGTGTTTGACTAGTGTCCACCACCTCATTCAAACTGTAATGGAGGCTTGCACAGAAGTGGTGCAAGAGTTTCTCTCTCTCGCGGGTGAAATAGAGTATATTCCTCTTATCGACTTTTTGCACAGGGTCAAACACATTTCAGAGGAGGCGTCAGCTTCAAACGACATTACTTTCTGGAACTGAGTGTGGAGGAATTTAGAGAATGTATAAATGTGTAAGTCCAGCGGCAGCTTATAAACACCTATCCTGATCACCCATATAAATTCGTAAGTCCAGCTGAACTCTGAGTGTGGGCAAGAACCATTTGGAGAAGGACACAGTGCGGTGGTTTGAGGTAGAGCTATTAAAATGCCTGCTGATTTATTCCCCAAATACACCTCTGATAAGTAATTCAAAACTGACAAAAAAACCAGGAAGGAATCTTATCACCTGGATACACCTGGGCAGTCTATTTCAGAGGAGCAAGCTCACTGTGGCCTATATTTCTTATCTACGCTGAAGAACAGTATGTACTTTTCATTCACCGTAGTGACATACACACAGAGGAAATGTGCTCAACAGTGTGTACACATTTACACACACACACACACACACACACACACACGTGTGTATGAGTGAGTCCACAGTCCAAACCCAAACTTGCTGCAGGCTGCCTGCACTGTGTTCATGATGCGTTTAGTGGTCCGGCATTCTTGCGTAGTTCTTAGTCATCCCATGAACTTTGGCGTCAGAACAGATGCTTCACTTCCCCAAAGCGGCAGGGCGGGGGTCGGGGGGGGGGGGGGGGTTGGTGAGTAAGTGGCACTCCCACAGCGAGAGGTGGGGGGGGGGGGGGGCTAGAACAGGCTCAGCAAGCTCTCACCCTCTCAGACAGCATGTGCTGGCTCTGACCCCCATGGACAGCATCTTATCACCCTCCCAAAATTCCTGCTCTCACATGTCCTGCAGTCATCCTGACTGTAACAGTGATCCTGCAGTCATCCTGACTGTAACAGTGATCCTGCAGTCATCCTGACTGTAACAGTGATCCTGCAGTCATCCTGACTGTAACAGTGATCCTGCAGTCATCCTGACTGTAACAGTGATCCTGCAGTCATCCTGACTGTAACAGTGATCATCCTGACTGTAACAGTGATCCTGCAGTCATTCTGACTGTAACAGTGATCCTGCAGTCATTCTGACTGTAACAGTGAACCTGCAGTCATCCTGACTGTAACAGTGAACCTGCAGTCATCCTGACTGTAACAGTGATCCTGCAGTCATCCTGACTGTAACAGTGATCCTGCAGTCATTCTGACTGTAACAGTGATCCTGCAGTCATTCTGACTGTAACAGTGATCCTGCAGTCATCCTGACTGTAACAGTGATCCTGCAGTCATTCTGACTGTAACAGTGATCCTGCAGTCATTCCGCCTGTAACAGTGATCATCCTGACTGTAACAGTGAACCTGCAGTCATCCTGACTGTAACAGTGATCCTGCAGTCATCCTGACTGTAACAGTGATCATTCTGACTGTAACAGTGAACCTGCAGTCATCCTGACTGTAACAGTGATCCTGCAGTCATCCTGACTGTAACAGTGATCATCCTGACTGTAACAGTGATCATTCTGACTGTAACAGTGAACCTGCAGTCATCCTGACTGTAACAGTGATCCTGCAGTCATCCTGACTGTAACAGTGATCATCCTGACTGTAACAGTGATCATCCTGACTGTAACAGTGATCATCCTGACTGTAACAGTGATCATTCTGACTGTAACAGTGATCATCCTGACTGTAACAGTGATCATCCTGACTGTAACAGTGATCATTCTGACTGTAACAGTGATCCTGCAGTCATTCTGACTGTAACAGTGATCCTGCAGTTATTCCGCCTGTAACAGGGCAGTGTGATGACGGTAATTTCAGAACACAGGACGAGACAAACACAGACGCAATACAGCGAATGTCAGCGAACCTGTGGCAAAAAAAAAAGCTTTAAGGGAAAAGAAGTTTTTCTCAGAAATAATATCATATTGTCAACGGGTGGGAATATGACCCGCCATCTGCGAGCCCCAGGCGCCTAGAAAACAAAATATTTTTGCAGGACGGAGGGTCATGCAGATCTTGGAGAAAGCAGAGGAGTCTTCGCAGGAGGTGTGGGGGTGAGAGGGCTGGGTGGGGGGTGGAGGGCTGGGGGGGGGGGGGGGTGGGTTTACCAAAACAACACCGGGACTGCATTGTGTAAACAGCGTTGTGTGGGTCAACAGCGAGATTGATGTGCTTCCAAAACAACGGCGGGCTCAGCGCGAGGTCACTGTCCCAGCCCGACGGGACCCTGGGGAGCACCGGCTGACCCCGACGCGGACCAGCGCGCGCGCTCCGGCTTTGATAGCCCTGTCCTTATCCTCAAGCACGGGAGACAGCGCCGCTGTCAGCGCGCTCCTTCGGGGCCGGCGCGCGGAGCGGTGGCGTTTCCACGGCGACACGCGCTGTTCGCTCAAGTGAACAAACGCGCTGAGCAGTTTACTTTTTAAACAAAAAAAAAAAAAAACAAAAAAAAAAAAAAACAGGCGAAGACGTTTTCAATCATCCCTTCTGCCTTTTCCCCGCTGTTAGCATCCATCACACCTGTGTCTCACCTGTCACTTTCACGGGTCAGACAGGTGCACCACCCCCCCCCCCCCCCCCCCCCCCTCTGGGTACATCTGCTGAGGTGCAGGGACTCTAAATAAGAGACTAAAGAGTCCAGACCGGTTCTGCTGTGCTCTGAACTGTTGGCTCAGCACCACGTTTCTGCCGGTTGGACCCGGAGTCTGATGCCCCTGATGTAGGGCATTAGCTCTGATCTGTTCTCCAGGGGCTTCCTCGCTTACAGTGTAGTGTGGGGCAGTGTAGTGCAGTGTGGGGCAGTGTAGTGCAGTGTGGAGCAGTGTAGTGCAGTGTGGGGCAGTGTGGTGCAGTGTGGAGCAGTGTAGTGCAGTGTGGGCAGTGTAGTGCAGTGTGGGGCAGTGTAGTGCAGTGGAGCAGTGGGGCAGTGTGGGGCAGTGTGGAGCAGTGTGAGGCAGTGTGGGCCAGTGTGGGAGGGTTGCCGGTTCGATTCCCCTGCCCTGGGCGTGTCGAAGTGTCCCTGAGCAAGACACCTAACCCCTAATTGCTGCCGACGAGCTGATTGGCACCTTGCATGGCAGCCTTTCACCGTTGGTGTGTGAGCGTGTGTGTGTGTGTGTGTGAATGGGTGAATGAGAGGATAAAAGCGCTATACAAATGCAGTCCATTTACCATTCACCATTTACAATTCACCATGACCCCGCGGACTCCCCGACTCTCACATCGGGGTACAAACGGACCGGGGCTCTCGGCTCTGACACTCAGGTGACGCGTCCAGGCTCTCCGCCCTGATCAGGGCGATGCTCCACGTCACAGCAGGGCGTCCGTGTCTCTCCATCCAACACACGGCTGCTCTGCTCTTTCATTCACTCTATTTACTCTGTTATTCAGCGCTTCATTAATTAATTAATTAACTCAGAAAATTTGGCAAAGAAAAAAATGGATTAAGGGTTAAAAAAAAAAAAAAAACTTCCCTTCTCCCCAATGGAAAGAAATCTTGGGAGGAACCTGGCTCTAGAGCAGGAGCCCATCCTTCACTGGCCGTCCCGGTGTAGAACTCACCCAATCCAGCTTCACGGGTCTGAACCGGCAAAACAAACAAAAAAAAAACTAAATCCAGTCACCCTGCGACCCGCCAAGAGTAAGAGTGCAGACCGCTGGCCTAACAGACCCAGAGATTTTTCTGTCTCCAGTGCACCCGTGCTGCTCCAAAGCCCTTCCATTTTATGGGGGCGTGAAGGAATTTTCGGTCTGATCCCTTTACCGGCCATTCATTTCAACTGATTTTTAAAATTTGTATTTCTTTATTTTGTGAAAGTGACGTAGGTTTGAGACGAGTCGTTCACATTTTTATTATGTTTATCGATCAACACTCAGACTAAAGTAAACGATCTGGGAAGGTGTGCAGTGAAGGTGCGGGGCGCTGCCCCCCCCCCCCCCCCCCCCCCCCCCGGGGGCAGTTTGAGAGCGCGTTTCTCATGCGGCGAGGTAGCGCTAGATGACCTTTCGGTGTGTGAGTCAGGCGTACCTGAGGGCTGCGTCTGACATTAGACTAACGGAGCTCAGCGGCGCTGCCCGCCTCCAGTCTTCCCCGACAGCTACGTCATCGCTCCCGACTACCGCTCCCAAACGAGTGACAGTTCATTCATCTTCTGTGCCAACCCCCCCCCCCCCCCCCCCCCCCCCCCCCCCCCCCCCGCTCCCCATCCAGACACCTGACAGCCAAAAACTAATCCACCCCCACCCCCACTGAAATTCACACACGCACCACAAAAAATATGAATTATCTCGTAATAGCAACGTAGGGAAGTCTCTTTGTTTTTTATTAGCAGATGGAAGAAGTTCTTTATTTAGTACTATCTGCTCCATGGACATCACATTGAATCCTAATTATTGGCGTTAATCGGGCAAACGCGGACGCGGACACGAGCAAGAGGCAGAATGAACGCACCTGGCAGCGATATTCGCACTCGCTGAAGCCCGCGTACTGAAGCGCGCGGTCTCAGCGCAGTCCACTTCACGAGGGTCTCGTCTGACCGACGCGCGGCGAAGAGAGGCGCGCGCGTGCGCGCGCCGGCTCCTGCTTGGCAAGCGCATATAAAATCCAACCTCCAGTACGGCTTCTGCTTCTCGTCTGCACGCGGGTGCAGCCAATCTGCACGCGGGTGCTGCCAATGTCCTTCAACTTCTGAGACACCGGACGCACGTAAAAGGAGATTCGCCAGTCGGCGAGGCAAATGCAAGACCCGCGGGTAACAGGAACAAAAACTGGCAAGAGGACGTCCCTTCTGTCTACATTGGACAGGGTGTATTCCTATCCAGCGCGTAAACTCAAAAGGATCTACTGCATACGTTGATAAGATTCACTTTAAATTACTTGGATACTGATGTAGCATACCTTTCTAAGGTTAATAAAATATTTAGAATAGAACAGGGCAGAATAATAATAATAATTTTAATTTTATTATTATTATTATTATTATTATTATTATTATTATTATTAGCGAAATCGTAAATCTTCAACGTTGACTTCTGCCGATTTACTAAGAAAAAAGGACCGACAAAAGAAACAACGAACCAAACAATAAAAAATACAGAAACATGAGACCCCTGGTTCAAACTTCATCGGTATCAAGACTAATACAGCTGCTATTCTACCTCTGCGTCCACCAGACCTCTTGGGAACTGGTAAGTGTTCACTCGCACGATAAGCGAATGGTTTATGACTATCATAATTATATTTTATGTAATGTATGCTTGCGGCATTTGTGTCACGTAGGCTACAGTTAATCTGTTTAAAACTCTATGGTAGTGTTACAAACATCTGCCAACCAAGTATGTGTGGAGGGGGTCGCATAACGTTATCAAAGCAGCACAATTACCCAAACAGAAGGAGCGGTTAAGCGCGAGAAAGACGACCAGGTTACGCACACTCGCGTTCGTAAGACCGTAACTCAAGAGCACACGAGACAGTTTTCGTGGATTGCAGTGTGCCGGTGGAATCTAAACCAAAGGTTTAGACGTCTAGAGCAAGAAGAACTGTGTTACAACTGTGTTACAGCTAATCCTCATTCCGCAGTTTTTCGATTGCTGTCCCAGGTGTAATGCAGTTCTGTGGTCCAGAGGTTTAAACCTGAGGTCTAAACTCCAGCTAAGCACAAAGCAATTGTCCCTCTGTGTCTCAAAGGTTGACAGAGAAAGTTTGTGCAGCAGTGCATATTTATTTATTTTATTTATTCATTTGAGCTATTTTGACATTTCTAACGAGTGACACATCTTGTTTAATTTAGTTGCCGTAATTCGAATTGGTTTGTTATCCACAACACAGCACAATTAAATAATATGGATAAAAATACAAAAATAACATACTCGAAATACATTTTGCAACATACGTGCATGGGTACACCCGGCTTAGACATGTCCCCTGTATTTGGTGCAAACAAAATTACAAAACAATTATGCAGGGATAATTGCGTGTCCGCTTATCTCTGGAAAAGCAATTACTTGCCAGTACTGGAATAGGCTAATGTAATCAATAGATTGCATTATACTGTGGAACATTGTGTCTAGTAGCCTAGCGGTTTATCTTCATAATATTCTTTAAAACCGGAAAATAAAGTGAAATTGAATTAAAACGTAAAAAAAAAACTAAAAAAAAAACTGGGAAAAACACAAGACCTTTCAGTAATTCGCACTGCAGTACACTGAATTTGAAAAGCAATGCTTGAGCCGTCTGTCATTCATAAACAAACTCGACTAGGAAAATGTAGTAAGGGGTAGCGGAAATTCCTA
The DNA here is from genome assembly GCA_025169545.1 of Anguilla japonica. NCBI lineage: Eukaryota > Metazoa > Chordata > Actinopteri > Anguilliformes > Anguillidae > Anguilla > Anguilla japonica. The sequence continues at coordinate 68,394,452 of CM045886.1, read as the reverse complement.
TTTGATTTGCGTCACGAGATACGCTCGCAAACAAGAAACGCCACTTAGGAATGTCTTGCTGAGAGCCGGTTCTGAGATACACCTGTAAACCACACCGTACCCCTATTGAGTGACATACGACTCTTGACATTGTTAAAATCGCCGAGGTCGAGCGCTCACAAAAAGCACTGTAAAGCCCGTACACCTCTTTGTCATTGATGGTTATCGTAACTGGTTTCGGCGCTTTTGCTGTCCGCTGATTTTGGACCCGCTGTTAAGTGTTAAGAAAAGAAAGTGTTTTTTTCCCCGCTCTGGTTTTGATGCTGGCGGCAGACAGCCTGTTCAGCTGGGAGAGAGGAAGAGGAAGAGTCAGAGGCAGTAGCGTGGCAGGTCGGATTGTCCAGCCCGCACACTTACGACGGCCGTAGCGACGCAAATCATAGATTAGCGAGCGCTCGCGTCCCACAGTTGCAGCTTTGAATGAATCCCATTAGACTGATATTTCCAGCGAACAAGTAACGGAAATCTGCTGCACTTGGAAAGGGTCGCCTAGCGCGATTACAAATTACCTGCGGATTGTTAATCCACTGCCCAGTTTTTCTTGCCTAGATTGAACAATATATTAAATATGATATATATAATAAACGGGGGTGCTATGTATAAAAAAATATCTGTAATTCTAGCACGGATCACTAGATATGGGTAAATACCTACAAATTAAAGCTAACAGGCACTGAACAACTACTTACCAACTGCACTGTATACATATATATATATATACATACACACACACACACACAATGACTTGGAATCTTCTAACCTGGGCACTGAAACTAGACATTTTGGTATTATCATCTCAAATTAATGTTTTTACTGTGATGTAAATAAAAAATACCTACACAAAAGCACATTTTTGGAAATTATCGAGACACAGTTGACATTAACTTTGCATCACATTTATAATGTAACTAAAGCACTTATCGTTCATTGTTTAAAAATCAGTTACTTGTGCTGTACAACTTTTTTGGGGGGGGGGGGGGGGGGGGGGGGTTGGGGGGGATCAGAAGACTGTTCTAGGGCAGAATTTTGGTTTTTAACTTTTATGGGTTTTTAAGAGAAATCACCAAATGAATCATGCTTTCTCCACGCTTTTCCATTAAAATGCCCACAGAAATTTGATCATTGTTGATTTAGTTTAAATGTACTCTACGTGAGTAAAGTCCACTTTTTAAGTGTTGATTTGTCACTGACAATGTTACCGTGCCAGACAATTAAATTAAAAACCGCCTCTGAGGAGATTTCTTTGTGTTGCGGCTGGTTTGAACCCACATGATTACGACGTGTTCGATTGAGGACAAACCTGATATTTGTTTGTTGTTTTTCAGTAGCAGAAAATGCCTTGGCGTCGACCTTGCCTTGCTTTAACCTTAACCTGGCTGTTGACCTGCATTTTACTGTACTTCACAGTCTGAAAACCATGATGGTGTAACAGGAAAGATATGTTGGCTGAGCATCTCACTATTTGCAAATATTTTGGTTCTAGTTGTTTCACATAAACATCTGAATGTTTACCCTTAAATTAGGTGCAGTAAGTTAAATGGGCATTATAGACTAGTATACGCATTTCCCATTGGCTGCTTGTTTCCATAACAACCAGATTGGTGTGGTCTGTTGTTTGACTCTGAGAGAGGGATAGGGCATAGTTGGCGTATTGCTGGGAAAGCCACCAGCAACATCACTGCGAGAGATGCAGAGATATGAAGATAGATGCTGAGAGAAATTGGCAGAGAGAGGGGAGAGGGAAAGAGAGAGAGAGAGTGAAATACGGAGACAGACAGAGAGAGAGAGAGACAGAGAGAGATGGAGGTAAAGAAAGAGGAAAGAGTTATACGATTGGCAGTTGAGCTGGGCACATGCAAAATGGACGGGTGGAAAAATTAATTAAAAAATGAGTCCTACATACTGTACGTACACCCAGCAAAATTCTCAGTGTTAAATCGACTCTAACAGAGTAAATGCTACTCTGAGAGGGTACGTTTTTTTACCCCATCTGGAGTCAGAGCTGTGTTGACACAGCGTATCTTATTGGGTGGGATAAGCTGTTCCTTTTGGAAGGAAATACCTCGCAGCGGAGGATTAATGGCAGTAGAAATCATTTTGTCTTGCGCATCGTCAGCTCAGCCAATGATATCCCTGCTGGATCGCCCTGTAGCCAATGGCGGGCGGTCCAGGCAGTGAGGTACGGCCAACATGACGGCTCATTTTTAGCTTGCACACGCAGGAGACGTTCGTCTCCATTGTCTTGGAGGGGAAGTTCCAGATCGCGAGATTGGATTTCCTGAAATCCAATCGGTTCCAGTGCGTTTTGGCCACGGCTCCCATTAAAGGTGGATGCTGTGAATCCTTCAGACACCACCTCCTGCCGGAGCCCCAGGTACGAGAGATCACGGCTACTGGCCGATTAGCACACGCGGAGAATATACGACCAAGTTAATTCAAATAATAAATAAGTTACCGGCTGCCATGTAACAGAGTGGCAGGTTATTTTTGGCAGTTGTGCTGCTGATATAAAATGGGGGAGGAGCCCGGATGGGGAAACTGGCAAGAGGGGGCAAAGACTGTTAATGTGCGTGGAGAAGTGAAGATGCAGCTTGATAAAGACCTCCGATGCCTGTGCCCCAGAGTCCTGTCGTCTTCTTCGATTAAGAGGAGCCACACAACAGAAAGTCCAGTTCGCTGACTGGCTAATGCATTACAGCACAAAAGCTGCATTATATTAGCAAAGTGC
>CM045886.1:68326685-68384185 GCA_025169545.1 Anguilla japonica | reverse complement strand
GACCAATTTCCATGGGGACCTAATGGATTATGTATAATGGCCTTATTCCAACACAATCACAGCACAGTTAATCATTTATAAGTATGTGTGATGGATTTAGGGTCTGGGGGTAGACCTTATGTTACAGTTTAAAGCCAAGAGCGTAGTTTTCCATTGCATGTTATGCCCCCCTTTATAAACTTTAATCATTGGTTAAGGAGGTTACTTATGTTCTCACTGTATTTCATGGCATTGTTGGATACTGGATTTGATTGGTCAAGAAGCAGCGATAATTTACGTGTGGAGTAATGACTGCAGTATAATGACAGTTGTCGCACGCCTGTTATGTTGCTTCACATTCTGTACGGTCCAGTGGTTTGGGTCGGCGCTTTCTTGAGTCGGTAACTAACAGTACTGAGGACAAGAAGAAATGTGGGGGAAAAAGCTTGAAGAGAAGGAAAACATTTTTTTAAGTAATGTGGCCTACAGAAAAATGAACACATAATCCACTAGCTTGCCCGTTTGTTGTTGCTAGGATACTTTGCTGTGGAATTCTGTCAGGACTATTTTTGTGGCAGAAGCTAGGAACGCACAAACATGCATCATAAAATCAATGGAAACGTGATTTTGTGGCAGATAATCATTAAACCTGATATTAGGATGCTTTCAGATATTAGTTAGTACTCTGGCACCGTGAGAGCAATGACAATCTCTTTGGCTAATAGACATCGTATAAACTCGCTAATGAGTGTGCTTGTCTATTGTTTCACAGTAAGCCCGTTCAGGGTGATTGACCCATTAATACCCAGATTTTTCCAGGAGATTTCTCTCTAAAGCATGTATAGTCATCCAAAAAATACTCACAGATGGAAAAGAGAGTAGTAGCGGCTTCGGCAACTCCAGTTGCCCGCGGGCTTAAATGGGTTAAGACCATCTACTTCCCGCTAAGGTTGCATCACCCTGTTGGGACTTTCCGAAAAAGTTGTCAGGCAGTTATTCAGCATTAATAAAGGTGTTATGCAGGTTTAAGGAAGGTGTTGTGTAAGTGCTGTAAGCCCCCCCCCCCCCCAAACCCCCTCCATCCCCCCTCAACCGCCCCTCCCTCCCTGTCCCCCCTCCCCCCCGCCCCCCCCAGAGGCCCTCTGCTACCGCCCTGATAATATTCACAGAACGTTCCGGAACAAAGGCCCCGTGCGAAAGCCGGTCGCCGAAGTCGCGTTTTTTGCGAAAGAGGCGGAACGCTCCGCTCGGCGACAGGCGGGGCCCCCCCCCCCTCTCTCCACGGAAACGGGACCCACCCGACCTTTCGGGGGACGGGTTTCTTCTTTTGTCTTTTTCTCCTTTTTTTATTTTTTATTTCTCAGAGCGCGGGCTGCGCCAGCGTCAGAGGGGCGCGGCGGTCACAGAGGCCGTCGCCGTGCGCTATAAATAGCGGCTCTGACATTAGGACGCGTTCAGACGTTAGTCAGATACCGCGGCCCGGTGGAGAGCAACGCTGCCTTTAAACGGCGAATTAAACAGTTTTCCTCCTTGTTCTCTCTCGGTGTGGAACGGCCAATCAAATTCACCAGCCTCTCTCAGTCGTGTAACCTTTGCCATCGGTTTGGACGAGCGGCCCTCTCTCTCTCTCTCTCTCTCTCTCTCTCTCTCCGAAACCCGCTGTATTGCTCCTCTCTGCGACTTCTGTTTATGGGGGGGGGGGGGGGTTAGGCTGGGGCATGCTCCTTTCCCCCTTTTAATTTAGTCATTTATAACTGAGGATGCATTTTACAGTGCAAATGCTGTACGCTGCACGGCTAATCCTAATCCCAGCTGCATGCCTAATCCCAATCCCATCTGCATGACTAATCCCAATCCCAGCCGCATGAATAATCCCAATTTCAGCTGCATGACTAATCCCAATCCCATCTGCATGACTAATCCCAATCCCAGCCGCATGGCTCATCCTAATTCAAGCTGCATGGCTAATCCTAATCCCAGCTGCATGCCTAAATCTAATCCCAGCTGCATGGCTAATCCCAGCTGCTAGGAGACCAAATGCTAATCAGTGGTATGTGGATAAACACGAATATTGTATTCTTTTTGACATGTCATCTCCAGAGCCACCGGAGATTGTTCTGAAATGTTTACAGGAAGCAGTAAATCTGATTTCCCTTGGATGAGTGGGTTCTGATTTCTTAATATGTCCTGAAGCAAGCACCCACAGCTTTGTGTGTGTGTGTGTGTGTGTGTGTGTGTGTGTGTGTGTGTTCGCATGTGTGTGCGTGTGTATGTGTGAGAGAGTGTGTGTGTGCATGTGTGCGTGTTGTGTGAGAGAAAGTGTGTGTGTGTGTGTGTCTGCATTCTAACTGGTGTGCTGCATTAAGTGCTCCTCTGTGTTGCTGATCATTAGCTTCAGGCAGACTCCTCCTGCAGCTCTTTGAAACAGGCTGATATTAACATTCCCCAGCATTCCCTGTTTTTAGTGTTATCGCCTGTTCCTTTGTCATGTGCAAAATTGCTGCAAAATGCACAAAACGTTACATCACGGAAGGTCCCTGTTGGGCACACGTTAATGAAAAATAATATCAGAAATGAAACAGCCAGTTTTATAGCTAATATTTCCTTGTATTTTACCTCTTATGGACCAAAAACACTGCACAAATTTAATTTTACTTTGTGTGGTTAAGTTAATGAGAGTTCATCCATTTTGGTACATTATAGTCAAGTAACTATGTTCTGTTGTTGTGTCTCTGTAGGCAAACTATAGAGAGAGAGAGAGAGAGAGAGAGAGAGAGAGAGTGAAAGAGGGAGTGGGAGAGAGATAGAGAAAGACACGAAGAGGTATAGGAGGGAGAGAGATAGAGGGAGGAAGAAAGGAGTGAGGAAGAGAGAGAGAGAACAAGGGAGGGAAGGAGGGAGGGAGAAAGAGCTTGGCATTACAGCATCTTCTCATCCCCCCATTGCCAGCACACCCCGCAACACTGACAGGACAAAAGAAGGAGGAGATGAGGGGGGGGGGGGGGTGGATGGATGGAATAAAAGAGAAGAGAAGACTCATTCACAGCGACTGGGGTTCTATTTATAGATCGCGAGACCCGCCGTGAGGGGGGGGGGGGGGGGGGGGGGGGGGTGATGGGGGAGGCCGCGACCGAGGCCTGGTCCCAAATTAGTTTTTTTTTTTTTTTCCCTTCTCCTCCAACAATGACTTTTTAAAAACGAGCCGGCTGATTATTCCCCCGTCGGCTGTCCTGGCATTTAAAAAGGGACATTAGCGCCCCCCCCCCCCCCCCCCCCCCCCCCCCGCTGGCGACCCCCCCCGCCGCCCGTTATCACGGTAACCGTCAGCGTTCCGCTCACAAAGGGCCCCGCGGTGCTGGCGGGCGCGGGGGGGGGGGGGGGGCGCAGGGCCGTGTTTTGGGAAGCGCTAATCGGCCCGTCTGCACACGCCGCCTCCTCCATCGATGCTAATGCCTCTCTGCGTGGGGGGGGGGGGGGGGGGGGTAATGACATGGGGGGGGGCTCTATGCTGCCCGCACAGCGGCGGGGGGGGCGGTGGTGGTGTTTTACGTGTGACTGCGGTTTGTTTTTGGTAACAGATAAAAACTGCAGGTCCTTGCATTCTAAAGTAGAGTGGAAACCCAAATTGCAGGACGGGGGTGGGGGGGGGGGGGGGGTTAAACAGCCCTGCAGTGACTCTTAAACAGGACCTGGTGGAAATGAACAGCCTGTTCACTAAAAGCCTGATTCAGAAAAAAAAAAACGGCTTAAAAAGGGTGTTTATATATTCAGGTCAGTTTCCCCAAAAAAAGAAACAGCAGCAAAAAAAACAAAAAAAAAAAAAAAACTCAACTGGTTGTAGCTCTTTCAAGATGTTGTGAATGAAAACATAGACAATGTTAGACATGTGAGTGATAGATTATAAGTTATCATGTATCCAAAAATAAGCATATGTATCTGTAGCTCTATAGTGCAGCATCTGCACCTGTAGCTCGATGGTACAGCATCTGCACCTGTAGCTCTATGGTAAAGCATCCGTACCTGTAACTCTATGGTACAGCATCTGGTAAAGCATGCTCCTAAATCTGCCTGTGGCTCTGTGGCATCACTTCCTGTAGTCCCAATGCTCTAGTTGTCCATCTGTTACATATCTTGGCAGCTCTATGGATTCAGCGCTTTAAGCAGAATGTGATTTTTCAAGAATTTATAGGAAAAAAAACACGGGGCGTCCGTTTCTCGTCACTGGCATCTCGACAAATGCCGGGTCGCGTCCGCCCGTTCGCCTTCCCTTCTGCTTGCGGGGGCTGTCCGAATTTGCATCTCTTATCCAAGCAATTTGCTCAATTTGTCTCAGAAACGTTTGAAAGGACGGCTAACTGCCGCTGCTTCGTGCGGCTCTCTGAAGACGTTGAGCGAGCTCCTCACTTAGCCCTCTGCTATCCGTCTTCTCTGTCTGTAGCCAGGCACTATCCTTACCCTGTGTTTCTAACGAAAGCGTATGTGAGTGCCACAGCCATTCACCTGCTGTGTGCATGTGTACGTGTGTATGCATGTGAGTGTGCGTGTGTGAATGTGTGTGCATGTATATGTGTGTATGCATGTGAGTGTGTGTGTGTGTGTGTGTGTGAGTGTGAGCTGAAGCCAAAAACAAAAGAGGAGATGGACACCCCTACCTCCCCCCCCCCCCCCCCCCCCCCCCCCCCCCCCCCCCCCCCCCCCCCCCCCCCCCCCCCCCCCCCCCCCCCCCCCCCCCCCCCCGTCTGATGGGAGGTCTCAGGGGAACGCAGGGGCGCACGGCAGACAGATGTCCCCGCGCTGGCTAAAACGCAATTCGCGCCGGGCGATGATGGGGGAACCTAAACCCGTTTACGGAGAGCTGCGATCGAATCTGGTCCCGGGCGACACGGGGCCCCGCGCGAGGCGGCGCCTCGGCGATGGCCCCCGCGCGGGCGATGGCCCCCACGCGGGCGATAAGGGGAGGGGACGTGGGACGGGGAACACAACAGGATTACCCCTCGCTGTCAGCGCCGGGCAGGCGGGGGGATATTACCCCCAAACGGATCCGCACAGGGCCCGACTCCGCCTGTCCTGTCTTTCTTTCTTTATTTTATTTTTTATTAATTTTTTTTTTCGCTGGAAGAACGATCCGAAATTGATGCCATGTTTCAGACGGCTAATTCAACAGGAGGGCAGACGGCCCCCGGTTTATCGGCCGGGGGATTGATCGTCCCGCTCGCGCTGGCGGGATGCTCCTGTTGGGGGGGGGGTGGGGGGGGTGGGGGGAGAGCTCTCTCTCTCCATCTCGAGTGCGCTCAAAACAAAAACGAAAAAAAAGGATCGTGAGAGAAACGAACAACTTGCAGCGCGAAAGAAACAAGGAGGACACAATTACGCAGTCAATGTCACGCAAAAGATAAAAATGAAATTCTGAATGTGATACATCAGCCCTGCAGTGTCCTTGAGCAAGCAACCTCTAACTGCTCTTTGAGAGCCAATTTATATAAATGCAGTCCATTTACCATTTACCATACATCTGCATGTGCAATTTAAGCCTTTAGGGTGTGAGATCGTAAATATGTGATTAGGGTGTTTTTTTAAGTGAATGCTGTGCTAATGTTGATGTAACTATCTCTACTGGTAATCGAAAGCGATGGGGTTCTGGGCCACTGACTTAAAACGTTGAAAAAACATTCCAAAAAACGTACTCTTCAAACGGTTCCGTGCCAAAATGGTGAGATGCTACATGTCACATCATTTTTCACTCGATCTATGAGATATGAGCTTCCATTCACTTCCACAGTAAAGCATTCAGCGCTGAATGAACTTTGAATAAAGCATTTATTTGGGTGGGACCCAGCTACAGGTGGAGCTTTTGTTTTGGCGTGTGTTTGGTGTGTGTTGGTGTGTTTGGTGTGTGTCTGGAATGCGTTTGGCATGCTTTTAGAATGTGTTTGGTGTGTGTTTGGTGTGTTTGGTGTGGGCTTGGCATGTGTTTGGCATGTGTTTGGTGTGGGCTTGGCATGCATTTGGCATGCTTTTAGCCTATGGTTTCAGCTTTTAGAGTGCATGTGTTTGGTGTGTTTGGCATGTGTTTGGTGTGTGTTTGGCATGCATTTGGCATGCTTTTAGAATGTGTTTGGTGTGTTTGGCATGTGTTTGGCATGCTTTTAGCATGTGTTTGGTGTGTGTTTGGCATGTGTTTGGAGTTTGCTCCATGATTCAGCGGTGGACTTTGTTTAAAGGAGTTTGCATGATTCGGTTTAACCGGGTCCCTGCGGAGGCAGCCGGTAGGCCTCCAGCTGTCTGCCGCAAGCTTGCTTTTGGAGTCATATGGGTGGAGGTAATTTGGGACGGACCGTGTTTGTTTTGAAGCTCTGAGGAAAATAAGAGGCGACCGAGTCGCTGAGCCTGAAACGCTCTGGAGCTCTTCAGCTCCCCGATGAGACTGATTTCCCTTTCTATTCCCGCTGCTGCGTTTTAAATTTACCGTGAACACAAAAAAACAACAACTTACCAGACACTGGACTTACCCGGCTCAAACTACCAAGGCCTGGAGACCAGCACACACAGGCACACACACACACACACACACACACACACACAGCCTGTCGGAGAGCTGTGGAACTAACACACACACACACACACACACAGCCTGTCGGAGAGCTGTGGAACTAACACACACACACACACACAGCCTGTCGGAGACCTGTGGAACCAACACACACACACAAACAGACACACACACACACACACACACACACACACACACACACACACACAGCCTGTCAGAGAGCTGTGGAACACACACACACACTGTGGAACTAACACACACACACACACACACACACAGCCTGTCGGAGAGCTGTGGAACCAACACACACACACACACACACACAGCCTGTCAGAGAGCTGTGGAACACACACACACACACACACACACACACAGTCTGTGTCTAAGATCTGCAGTGATGACACAATGGGAAAGGTAAACCACATACCGTTAATCACATGAAAGGCTCCCCCTGGGTCTAATGAGTTTCTGTTGATTTAAATAGTCGGCAGTAATGTCCTCTGTCATGCTTCTCGCGGAGCGCGTGGCTAGCTTCACTCGCGGGCAGTTCCAGGCTGCGGGTCCCCGTTAGCATTGGAGTGATCACGGTCCCACAGAACGTCGCAGTCACACATCGACTATTACCATGGTACCCGAACTTTGCTTTGTTTTTTCCCCTGCTTCCGTTTTACAGTTCGAAAATCTGTAGCCTATATTTAAAGTTTTGCATCCCACTTGGATTAAAAATTTTAGGGGCAAATCTGGAAAAAAAAAAACAAAAAAAAAAAAAACCCATAGCTCTCCTCTCCAGTACATGCACGTCACAATCACAGAATGTAACGTCAAGGGTGAATTAAATCGGAGCTGTAGGCTACGTGTCGGATTACTGGGGTGCGTGCGGGGAAAAAAAAAAAAAAACTAGTCCGATTGGTTTTCCGATCAATGACAAAATAACACGGCAACAACGAGCGACATGACAGCGTTTTTATAGCATTGTCCTTCAGTCGCGCGCACCACAACGGGCTACAGCCACTGCATGAAATGTGCTGTATGAATAAAGACTGACTGATTGATTGATTGATTGATTGATTGATTGATTGATTGATGATTGGTTGATTGATTGATTGATTAAAAACACTGATACGCCCGGGGGAGAAGACGGAAAAACCCGGCGGCTGACAAACGGAACTTTTCCCGCCACTTCGAGGAGAGGCGACTCGCGAAAGCAATTCCCCGCTCCGACCGGCATGGCAACGGTGTGGGGGGGTGGGGGGGATGGGGAGACGGGGGGGGGATGGATCCGCGCCGATCCCCGGCTAATGAAATGTGGAAATGTAAAAGGACACAGCCGATGATAAACGAGGTGGCGGGGGGGGGGGGGGGGGGGGGGACAGCTCGGGAGCGCTCTGCTCCGTCGCACCGGTCGCTAACCACGGACCGCTAACTCACGGGGACGGACAGACGGACGGACAGACAGACGGACAGACAGACGGACAGACAGACGGACGGACAGACGGACGGACAGACAGACGGACGGACGGACAGACGGACGGACAGACAGACGGACGGCTGTCGGTTCTGACATCTACAAATGTACAAAATATAGAATCTTTAAGAATGGCTAATTAACGTCTAATTAGTCTGCTTCGTTTTCACTATCTGCTTTTCATGGCCGGTGGACGAGGTTGTCTGTGCACCAAACCGAAGCGGCTTAATTTACCTCTATCAGCTCGAGAACACCCCGTGTTGGATTTTACCCACTCACACACTCTCACACTCTCCTCTTTTCCCTCTCACGCTTCACTCTCTCCCATTCTCTCTCACTCTCACACACTCACTCATTTCTCACACATACTCTCTGTCCCCCTTTTCCTTCTCACAGTCCCACTCTGTTCTCTCTCACACACACCCTCACTTCTTTCTGTCACTCTATTCTCTTCTCTATCACTCTCTCACTCTATCCTCTTTTCTCTCACACTCACTCTCTCTTCTCTCACTCTCACACACTCACATCTTTCTCTCACTCTCACACACTCACATCTTTCTCTCACTCTATCCACTTTTCTTTCTCACACTCACTCTCTTCCCTGCTGTCCTATAAGATGATGCACAGCTGCCCCCCCCCCCCCCCCCCCCCCGTCTATATTTACCTCTGGGGAGCGGCAGTTGGAATCTGTCATGTTGCTGTCAAGTTTAGCCAATCACCGTGGTAATGTCTAGGGGGTGGGGGTCGGGGGGGATGGGGGTGGGGGGTGCGCTATGGCCCTTCTGTTCATTCCTTCCATCTCCAGCCTGCAGGACCCACCTGGCCCTCCCTGGCTAACGCTAGCGTTGTGGTAATTGTAATTGATGGGCTGAATTACCCACACAATCACTGCCTCTTCATTTCAAGTGAACCCTCCGTGCCCTCCAGGACCAGCTGTGGCCCGGCACCCACTGCTCGCTGGATTACAGACCGACGCCCTGGACTCAAGACCCCCCCCCCCCCCCCCCCCACGCTCTCCCTCACTCCTCCTCTCCCCCAACTCCCCCACCCCCCCCACAGCCGGCAGCTCTTCTGCTCCCACCTGTCAGCTCTTCTCCCTGCTCTGAGAGCACTCATCTTTAATCAGCCGTGCTGTTTAATAACATTAAAGCAGCTCTTTAATAAGGCTTGCCGTCCCCCTCATATCGTCATGGTGAAGGCTGGGGGGGGGGGGTGGGGGCATTTCATGCTTTTGTTCTGGCGGGACCTGCTCCTTGCACATGAAATGACTCACCCCACTTCCTGTCCCCCGGCAGGCTGTCGGACGGAGTGGGATGAGATCCGCTGCTGGCGGCGGGCGGAGGTGGGCCAGGTGGTCAACGTGTCCTGCGCCGAGGTGTCCCAGCTCTTCAGCAACAACCAAGGTAACCGAGCAACTTCATCACCACGGTAACTGAGCAGCTTCATCACCAAGGTAACCAAGCAGCTTCATCATCAAGGTAACCAAGCAGCTTCATCACCAAGGTAACCGAGAAGCTTCATCACAAAGGTAACCGAGCAGCTTCATCACCAAGGTAACCGAGAAGCTTCATCACAAAGGTAACCGAGCAGCTTCATCACCAAGGTAACCAAGCAGCTTCATCACCAAGGTAACGGGATGGCCGTTAAAAATAAAGTTTGGTATCAACCGCCCGTGATCACAAAACTCCAGCTCAGAAATAGCTTCGGCTCTTTCCACTCTGACGCGTTTGTGTTTGCACCCCAGACTCCTCCCCCAAACCGCTTCCCGCGGCTGGGAAGCAGCCCAAACACAAACACATTAATCAGCTCTCCTGGTACCGCAGATATCACAGAGCAGATAGCTACGCCTCCTGATAATACTAACGTAAACACAACCGGTGCCCCCAAAAACACTCCGCAGTTTGCAGATTAGTTGCTTTTTTTTTTCCTTCTCCATAGCTGGAGAGACTCGGAAATAAACAAACCCTCCTTCCCTCCCACCGCCACCGGAACACAAAAACAGGCGCTAAACACACAGTAGGAAGCAGCGCGAGCACTTTACCCAGGAGCTCCTGGGTATCAGCAGGCAGAGGTGGAAGCCAGTTGTGTAACAGCAACAGCGTGACATCAGGGGTCATGACCTCTGGAGGGGTGGGGGGGGGGAGGGGGAGGGAGGGGGCGGAGCTCCGGGCTTTGATGGATTTGGCTCGGAGTCACGCAAAGAGCAGCGGCGGCGCGGGGTTTTTGCACTCACAGAAGCGGCGCGTCGGAGTTTGTTCGTTTTTTAAAAATTTATTTTTAAATAAATGAATAAGCAAACGGAGGAACGGAGGGGAAGAGATGCGATCAAAGGGAAGGGCCGAGAGTCCGGGAGGGGAGAGGCGCTCGCTTCACGGGGTGACTCACCGCAGAGTGAGCGCCAGGGCTGTCTTTCGCCTCCACCCCCCCCCCCCCCAACCCCCCCCCCACCACCCCCCCCCCACCACCACCCACCCCCACGAGGCCCCCGCAGTCAGAAGATTTTCTCATTCCTGCTCCTGCTGTTCCACCTCACCAGCTAAATTATGTCCAAGGCAACATGAATTTTATGCATAAATGTTTTAAATATATATTTAACTTGTCAATAAAATAAATTAAAAAAAATTTAAAAAACACTGGCAGGCTATCTGGCACATTCGCCCACGCTGTAGTCATTGGAGCTCCAGTCCTCAGCAGATCCCCTCCACATGAACCCCCCCCCCCCCCCCCCCACCCCCTCCTTCACAGATAAAGCTCAACTTAAGACTCATACCCCCCACCCCCTCCCCAAAATAAAAAACAAAACTATGGGTGCATGGGTGATGGGATCTAAACAGAACATATCCTTCGCAGCATGTGTGTTTTAACAACACTGCCTAGAGGGGAGTGTGTGTGTGTGTGTGTGAGTGTGTGTGTTTGTGTGAGTGTGCATGCTTGTGTGAGCGTGTGTGCTTGTGTGTGTGTGTGCGTGTGTGTGCATGCGTATGTGTGTGAGTGTGTGTGTATGTGTGTGAGAGTGCATGTGTGTGCATGAGTGTGTGCATGTGAGTGTGTGTGTGAGTGTGTGTGTATGTGCATGTGTGTGTGCGTGTGAGTATGTGTGTGAGTGTGTGTGCATGTGTGTGTGCGTGTGAGTATGTGTGTGAGTGTGTGTGCTTGTGTGTGTGTGTGAGTGTGTGAGAGTTTGCTCCTGAACTTTGCCCCTCTTCCCTGGGTGCCCACTGCATATTCATGCCTGTCAGCCCAGAAAAAGAAACGCTGCTTTTATCTCCCCTCCCCTTCTTCTTCATCATTTCATTTAGAACTAGAAACATTTCCCTTCTCCCTCTGTCTCCGCACAGTTCTCATAACATTCGCTAAACTGCTTGCTGCGACCTTGGTCTTTTAGTTTTTTGTCTGAAGATAACTGCACTGAGCATAATTAAGTGATGTGCTCATTACTGGAAGTCCAATTGCTGTACTGAGCGGGTACTGCTGTAGAATAATTGTGCTACTGTATGTGACTGTGTGTATGATACTGCACTGCTCATCCTCATTAAAAACAGAACACTAATAAATGTGATGATAACAATGCTGATGATAATGCTAATATTGATGATGGCAGTGAAGATGATTATGATGTTGGTGATGTCAATGAGGATGGTGATGGCAATAAAGTTTGATGATGACGAAATGGTGATGATGGTGATGAAGTGGTGATGATGAGGATGATGAAGATGATTACCGATGATGATGAAGTGAACATGGTGATCATTATGATGATGATGAAGTGAACATGGTGATGATGACGAAATGGTGATGATGAGGATGATGAAGATGATTACTGATGATGATGAAGTGAACATGGTGATCATTATGATGATGATGAATGTGAACATGGTGATGATTATGATGATGGTGATGGATGATGGTGATGATGATGATGATGATGATGAAGATGATGTCTGTGTGTCCCATCCCAGGCTATATCATTAGGAGCTGCACTAAGGACGGCTGGACGGACCTCTACCCCCCCTACGAGGAGGCCTGTGAATTTGGGGAGGACGATGAGACTGGGTCTGAGGTTGGTGTGGATAGGGGAGGCGGGGCTCACTGAAATACAGGCATGTGACACATGACATCATCGTGGGCGGTCTGTATAGAGATCAAAGACATCTAGTGCATCAGTCTTGCCAAGGCGACGCGATTGGCTGTAAGATGCACCCAGGGAGGAGGGTCCAAGGGGCGGGACTGAACCCTGGGCATCTCAGCTATGATGTCATAGTGGGTGTGCCAAGGAGCAAAGGCACCTGGGCTGCTCCTATAGGCTGGTCCAGCGTTCAGTGAACCCTGCCATTTGTGATGTCAGATTGTGCTCTCCCCACTATGACATCATAATGAGACACAAACAAGATTGAGAGCAATGGAGGGAGACCTTTATTTTCCTTTAAATCCTGGTTTAAGAAAATCTTCATTTAAGCGGTCACAAATGATCACTCCTGCATTAATTTCGTGAAATGGAATAGCCGGCTTAGCGAGCGCCTCAGGCTGGCGCAGGCTCGGAGCCGCGTCAGATTACCTCACGCTCGCAGGGTCTGTGCGCAGCAAGAGCCCAAGAGGAACAGAAATAAATGAAAAAATAAAACAAGCTCAGTCGGGGGGGGTTCCGGTAATGAGCACAGACCCCCCCCCCCCCCCCCCCCCCCCCCCCCCCCCCCCCCCCCCAGAAACGAGCTTTATCGATCTCCCAGAATCCTCTGCTAATGTCTCCTTAATTCCTTCCTCGGTCGCGGCAGTCTCTGGGGGTCTCCGGGGGTTTGCGCTGTCCTGATTGGCTCAGTGAGCGTGTGACGCAGCTACGCAGATTTAGGGGTGGCCGTGGGGGGGTGTGGGTGGGGGGGGGGGGGGGGGGGGGGGTCGATGCTCCTTGTCCGACCGAAACATGTGCACATTTGTCATAATTTGGACTGGAAGGGTTTTTTTTAAAAAATTGTTTTTGTTCATTCAGCTGTAATCTAATTTTTGAAAAATATATGGCCAGAGAAATACAGTACTTATTACATTATTTAATCCATAATTCTGCTTTATTATTTTAATAAAGCAGAGATGGAGTCCTTAGTGATGAATGGGAGAGAGTCCCTGAGATTCTGTTTGGCTCTTCTTCCTCTCTCCTCCCTCTTTCCTCTCTTCTCTCTCTCCTTCACCCTTTCCATCTCTCCTTCCTCTCTTCTTCCCACTCTCCCTCTCTCCTTCCCTTTCCCTCTGTCCCTCTTTCCTTCCCTCTCTCATCTCTCCTTCTCCCTTTCCCCCGCTCTCTCCCTCTCTTCTCTCTCTTCTTCCCTCTCTCCCACTCTCCTTGACCCTTTTCCTCTCTCCTTCCCTCTCTCCTTCCCCCTTTCCCACTTTTCTCTCTCTTCTGCTCCTCTCTCCTTCCCTCTCCCCCTTTCCTCTCTCTCCTCTCTCACTCCTTCACTCTCCGTCTCCCCTCTGAAAAATAAAGTGAACCCTGAGCATCTTAATGCATTAAAATGGGTGTTTCCTGGGAAGGTGTCTATGCCACATTGCAAACCTAAAGTACTCTATATTGAATAGGTTTTATCTCAATATTAATTATAAAACACACGGAGAACTGTCCGTTTAAACTGAAAATAAAGGGTTAAAAAAATAAAAATAATTAAAATTAAAAAAAATTGCGGCAAAAAAAAACAAAAAAACAAACAAAAAAAAAGATAGCCAATGTTTTGCATGCATTAATACTAAACATTGAGCGTATGCGGCATCAAGCATGCATATGCACTCCATTTAAAGAGCTTGAGCGCTCGTGGGAAACCCCTGAAAACGTTCGCTGAGCTCGCCTGAAATCTCGGCTTCCGGGCCCCTTCTGCGAAGCCGCAAATGTGGCGGCGGGCATTCAAACACGATTAGGAGCCGCGTGTGCGCACTAACGAACACTCAGCCGGCCCCAGAGCCTGGCCCACTGGCGGCGGTGCCGGGGGGAGAGAGAGGGGCTCGCCCGCCCGCCCGCCCGCCCCCGCCCGCCACACGATCAGCGTAACGAAGGAAATGTTCAAGGAAACTTAACGCCGCGTTGAGGCACGAGGCGTCGAAAAGCACGGCGGCAAACTCCCCTCGCCATGGCAACGGACGGACCAATCAGCACGGCCCGGTGTTCGTCACGGCGCGGGGGGGGCAAACAGGCCCTCTCTCTCCGCTTCGATTTTACGTTCGAAGGCTTTCCAGGGAGATTTGAAGACGCGGCTCCTTGTCATTTGAAGGAAAGAGGCAGCCAGTCACGCTAAAAACAGCGGGATGTTTAATCGCCTGCAGGCTGCCCGCACAGGAAGTTCTGCTCTAACGTGCTGCCCGCACAGGAAGTTCTGCTCTAACGTGCTGCCCGCACAGGAAGTTCTGCTCTAACGTGCTGCCCGCACAGGAAGTTCTGCTCTAACGTGCTGCCCGCACAGGAAGTTCTGCTCTAACGTGCTGCCCGCACAGGAAGTTCTGCTCTAACGTGCTGCCCGCACAGGAAGTTCTGCTCTAACGTGCTGCCCGCACAGGAAGTTCTGCTCTAACGTGCTGCCCGCACAGGAAGTTTGCTCTAACGTGCTGCCCGCACAGGAAGTTCTGCTCTAACGTGCTGCCCGCACAGGAAGTTCTGCTCTAACGTGCTGCCCGCACAGGAAGTTCTGCTCTAACGTGCTGCCCGCACAGGAAGTTCTGCTCTAACGTGCTGGCTGCACAGGAAGTTCTGCTCTAATACGCAGGAAGTTCTGCTCTGATATGCAGGAAGTTCTGCTCTAATGTGCTGACTGCACAGGAAGTTCTGCTCTGATTCTAGTTCTGAGCCACGCCCACTCGCAGTCTCCTGAGCTGATAGAGGGTGAGCCCATGGGATCAGTGCCCACCCATACAAAATTTGAAGAGACTAAAAAAAATCGAAGTTAAAAATAAAAACTTGGGAGAAAATAAAAGAAATAGGGGATTAAAGGAGAGACTAGAGAAGATTAGAGAATCGTTTACAGATTAGAGAAGACCTGAAACAGTTTCCTGTCTCCTTAATAAGTTCCTCTTTCTCTTTTCAGACGACGTACTACTCGACATTCAAGCAGGTTTACACCGCGGGCTACGCCACCTCGCTCATCTCCCTCATCACGGCCATCTTTGTGTTCACCGTGTTCAGGTAACGCTTCACCGCGTTCAGGTAACGCTTCACCACGTTCAGGTAACGCTCGGCTTCGCTGTTCTGGACGCCGCAGAGAACCGGTGGCCAACGGCACACGTGAGCTCGTCCACCTGCTGCTTCTGCAGATCCAGGCCAAAGGTCCAGCTCGGCCAGTCCAGAGATTTTCTTCCCAAGTTTTTTAAAATTAAAAAAAATATTCAGACAGGGAGAGTCATTGGTGTAAGGAAGGCTACTGGGGCTTGCAAATAGAGGCCTTTCAGGAGTTCAAGACCAGGTTTGACCCAGTATTGGAATGCCTTATTGACCAGGAGTTTCCTACCCTGGTTCTGGAGAGCCACAGGGTCTGCTGGGGTCCCCAGCCCTGGTCCTGGAGAGTCACAGTCTGTGGAGTTTTCATTGATACACATACCTTACAACTGATTAGTTAACTGACGGTCACTGATTCTACTGGGTAACTACGGAACCTGTGATTACTTCATGCGCTACTTCCTATAATTACATGCATGCTTAAATATGCGTGCTCACAGTCATCCGGATAAAGAAATTAAATATTGAAATGAATGCATAAAAAATGAGCTGTTCTATTTATACTCATGGAACAACAGTTTACCGCAGAACGCATATGGCTCTGGAGATATTTCACATCGAATTTCCAGTTTCGCAAATGTTTGTGTGCGTATGTGCTGGTATAGAATCTACCTTTTGATATTTTTTTTCCCCCACAAACTATTGACTGCATATTGATTTGCGGTCTGTGGAGCCCTCACTCTGGGGCCTACAGGGAGGCCGACTGGCCTGTTTTTTGCAGCGAGACATTCAGGCGTTTGCTGTCTTTTTTTTGGCTGGACCGCAACGGCGGGGCCAGCCCTATAAACGCGAATGTCTGTGACTGAGTGAGTGACTGAGTGATGAAGTTACGCTATTGGTCGGCCGAGTTATGAAGTTACACCATTGGTCGGCCAAGTTATGAAGTTACACCATTGGTTGGCCGGATGAAGTGCGTTAAACAGTCCAGCCATACACAAGGTTTTGACCTGGTCTTGTTTTTTTTTTTTTTTTTTTGCTAATCTTCATCGCAGGAAGTTCCACTGCACCAGAAATTACATCCACATGAACCTGTTCGCCTCCTTCATCCTGAGAGCCAGCTCGGTGTTCATTAAAGACGGCGTGCTCTTCGCCGACGAGACGCTGGACCACTGCTTCATATCCAGCGTGAGTCGCGCGCACGCCGCCTGACTGCCTGCCCGTTCATGCACGCATGCATGCATTCATTTACCTACGCGTGCATGTACATACCGCATGCATGCATTATGCGTGTGAATATGCGTGTCTGTATGCATCTACGCATGCGTTCATTTACCTACGCGTGCGTGTACATACCGCATGCATGCATTATGCGTGTGAATATGCGTGTCTGTATGCATCTACGCATGCATTCATTTACTTACGCCTGCGTGTACATACCGCGTGCATGCATTATGCGTGTGAATATGCGTGTCTGTACACACCTATGCATGTGGTACAGTATGGATATATGTGTGCATGTACATACTGTATGCTTGCAAGCATGCATGTGAATATGCGAGTTTGTATGCATCTATGCATGTGGTGCAGTATGGATATATGTGTGCATGTACATACTGTATGCATGCAAGCATGCGCGTGAATATGTGTGTTTGTATGCATCTATGCATGTAGTACAGTAGGCATATATGTGTGTGTGTACACACCGTATGCATGCAAGTATGCGTGTTTGTATGCATCTATGCATATAGTACAGTATGCATGTGTGTGTGCATGTGTATTCAGGGAGAGTATTTTATTAATTCATTTGCCAGTTTTACCGTAATTACCCACTTAGTTTAGTTATTATACAGTTGTAACTGATGGCTGTTTCTGGCTGTATCTGCGTTTTAAGTGCTCACATAGGTAAATCTGGACTGATCTGCTCCAGGTAATCCAGGGTTAACTGCAGCTATGGTAAAGAGCCGCTATTTCTCTGTGGGACCCATAGCGGGAGCTTTCGATGCGCTGCTCATTAGCTCCACTTCGTTTCGCATTAAAATCAGCAGTGTCCATATGCCCACTTGCTAATAAATTGGCTAGCCTGCCGAGACATTTACATTACGGTCTGTGTCATTCTGTCAGAAGCCATTTCTTTCCGGTATTTAATACGAAAAGAGGACATGTGGAAGAAGAAGTGATCTCCTTCTGCATTTCCATCATCTACGATTAAAAAGAATTTTTAAAATGCCCTTGAAAATCTAGCAATTTATTCTAAAAAAAAAAAAGTCACTGAAAAGTAATTTAAATATGGATATAACTGATGGAGGGAACACACTTAATTCGGTGGCTGGGCAAGTGCTTGAGGCAGGTGAGAATCATGAGATTGTGGAACACAATCATGAGATCACAAGACTGCAGAGCTCAATCACAAGATGGCGGAACACAATCGCGATTATGCGAAACACAAAAGATGACGGAACACAATCATGAAATGATGAAACGCAACCAATGGATAGATAGTGGAATGCGGTCACAGGATCACAGGACACAATCATAAGAGAGCAGGACCCTCCGTAGTTGTGTTCTCAAGCACACAGCAGCCAGAGAGAAGAGACAGAGAGAGAGAGAGAGAGATGACTGGAAAAGGAAGGAGTGGAGTTCATTAATCAGCATTCTCATTAAATAGGGCAGAAGAGGCCCTGGATCCAGCCTGATGTGACTCTGGCTCCATTTTGAGAAAGTAAATCTCTTTAGAAAGAGTCCAGATTACAGGATTAAAGTTGGCGGAGGAGTAGTCACAGTATGAAAGGGGAGTTTGATCATGGAAAGGAGGATTAGAGAAGAACAGGTCTGATTATGGGGGGGGGGGGGGGGGGGTTGGAGGATAATGGGACTTGGGCAGCTTAAAGAGGCTCAGAGCCCTTAGCAGTGTTCCTGTAATATGGGATTCATCTTGTGCCTCGATGTGATACGCTGATACGGCTTTAGCCACGCCCACCCCAGCGCTGCAGCAGTGAGGTCCCTGGGTCAGGGCTGAGAGGCAGCAGGGGTTGCGGGTTTGCATCCCCAGCTGCTGGAGGGACAAAGCCTCGGAATGTGTCGACTGTACAGTGATGCCTCAAGCAGGCGGCAGTGTAGCATAATGGGTAAGGGACTGGCCTTGTAAAAAAGTCGCAGGTTCGATTCCCAGGTAGGACACTGCCGTTGTACCCTCGAGCAAGGTACTTAGCCTGCATTGCTTCTCTGTATATCCAGCTGTATAAATGGACGCAGTGTAAATGCTATGTAAACGTTGTGTAAGTCGCTCTGGATAATAGCGTCTGCTAAATACCTGTAATGTAATGTAATGTAATGTAACGGTTGGGCTGAAGCTCAAACTAGTCCCACAGGACTTGATTGTTTTTTTATGCCTGGCCAGTAGAGGGCGATGTTTCATTTTGTGTGCGTTTTCCCCCCCCCCCCATAGGTGGCCTGTAAGTCTGCAGTAGCCTTTTTCCAGTTCTGCATCCTGGCCAATTACTTCTGGCTGCTGGTGGAGGGCATGTACCTGCAGACCCTGCTGGCGCTGACCTTCGTCTCTCAGAAGAAGTACTTCTGGTGGTACATTCTGATTGGCTGGGGTAAGTGCCGAGAGCTCCGCGATTGGCTGGCCCGAGGCGTGGGTGGATCGTCGCCACCTCTGTAGTTGGTCTTTCATTGGCTATTTCTCCTCCCCCATTTGGACTGAGTGATTGTTCTTGGCGTGACCGGAAATTTTAAAACAGGTTTTATTTGTGAAGTGGTATGGGCAACTCCATAGCTCTATAATTCTTCTCAGAGACTAGTTCAGGTTCTGGAGCTGCGCAGCAGGATCAGCGATGCGCATTTGTGTTTCAGGTCTCCCGACATCCGTACTGACTGTGTGGGTGCTCACCAGGTACTTTTACGATGACAGGGGGTACGTATGAGAACTCTCACCCTCCGCGGGGCTCTACGTGTCATTAGTAAAAACTGCCTCGTACTGAAACAGCCCTGCCTGCCACTGAAGCTGTAAGATGGAGCAGCCCTGTGATATCATTTTGTTGTGGTGAAATATTAAAGATTTGTTAAATGTTAATATTTTTAAGCAGTTATGGTGATGGATGGGTTTGTGTCACTGCAGCTGCTGGGATGACACGGAAAACGAGTTCATCTGGTGGATCATCAAAGGCCCCATAACCGCCTCACTGCTGGTGAGTCTGTGAGCACCAGTGTGTGAGCACTGCGCATAACCACTGCACAGTGTGAGCACTGCACACAGCTACTGCACATGAGCACTGCACAGTGTGTGAGCACTGCGCATAACCACTGCACAGTGTGTGAGCACTGCACATAACCACTGCACAGTGTGAGCACTGCACACAGCTACTGCACATGACCACTGCACAGTGTGAGCACTGCACACAGCTACTGCACATGACCACTGCACAGTGTGTGAGCACTACACATAACCACTGCACGGTGTGAGCACTGCACACAGCCACTGCACAGTGTGAGCACTGCACACAGCAACTGCACAGTGTGAGCACTGCACACAGCTACTGCACATGACCACTGCACAGTGTGAGCACTGCACACAGCTACTACACATGACCACTGCACAGTGTGTGAGCACTGCGCATAACCACTGCACAGTGTGAGCACTGCACACAGCCACTGCACAGTGTGAGCACTGCACACAGCAACTGTACAGTGTGAGCACTGCACACAGCAACTGCACAGTGTGAGCACTGCACACAGCCACTGCACAGTGTGAGCACTGCACACAGCCACTGCACAGTGTGAGCACTGCACACAGCCACTGCACAGTGTGAGCACTGCACACAGCCACTGCACAGTGTGTGAGCACTGCACACAGCCACTGCACAATGTGTGAGCACTGCACACAGCTATTGCACATGACCACTGCACAGTGTGAGCACTGGACTCTGGGCTGTGCAGGCTTCAGACTACTAATCACGCGATGGCCGATGCTTTGTCATAATCTCTCGTATGGCTACTGAATTGTCTTTTACGTTACACACAGGCATTTGTAAATAGTGTATAGTTGTTGCCATTTTTTTGCACTACAACTACAATGGTGAAACAAAGAACTGGGTCACTGGTTGTTGACTAATTATGGGCCTGATTGTGGGGAGATCTATTTGCATTTTTCAATTTTTCACCTTCATTTCATGACTCTGACGAAGGACAACATGTCTGAACCGCAAGCCTGTCAATTTTTAAAGCCGCTTACGATCAAGACATGCAGTGCTGCACAGTTCCATTTTTTACTAGCATTAGTACATCTCTAGCATTTGCGCTCTGTGAAGTGTGCAAAGTCTTTTCCTAATACGCTTTAGCATTTTTGGTGAGTAACATATTTAAATATGTTATTTAAATAGTGTTTCTGGATCATGCAAACAGTAAAACTAATTCAGACACTTTAACACTTGGTGCTCAGAAGCTGATTTTTAGTAAATATTTGATGAACAGCCTTTTATAAAGGGCAAAAAAGGGGTTAAAAATTATAATTAAAAAAAAAAACATAAAAGCAAGCTGTTATAGAAAACAGAGAATAACAATTCAATGAGTTAGAACACTGTCTGTGGAACCATATCAGCCTCTCCTAAGCTGAAATAATTAGGAAGATAGAAGCTGATCTCAATGAGAAATTAAACATCTAAACATTTTATTGTCAACAAGAGAAGGTTCTGTCTGAAAGTGGTAATCTGCTGGAAGTGCAGGCATAAACAAAGGTAAACAGCTCTCTTTATGTAAACTGACTGCCCCAAGTGATCTCTCTCTCTCTCTTTCTCTTTCACTTTCTCTCTCCCTCTCTCTCCCTCTCTCTTATCTGTGGAAAGGGAGACTTTTTTGGCAGAAACCAATCTGATTAGTCATAGTCAATGTCATAGGTCAACGGTTGAGCTGGCTTTGAATCACCACTGGCTCTAATTTCACACGTGTTCCATGCTAACTTTGGGTTTTGGTCTTCGTTGGTCATGGACCCACTGCTTTGGTCACATGTTAACTTTGGGTTTTGGTCTTCGTTGGTCATGGACCCACTGCTTTGGTCACATGTTAACTTTGGGTTTTGGTCTTCGTTGGTCATGAACCCACTGCTTTGGTCACATGTTAACTTTGGGTTTTGGTCTTCGTTGGTCATGGACCCACTGCTTTGGTCACATGTTAACTTTGGGTTTTGGTCTTCGTTGGTCATGGACCCACTGCTTTGGTCACATGTTAACTTTGGGTTTTGGTCTTTGTTGGTCATGGACCCACTGCTTTGGTCACATGTTAACTTTGGGTTTTGTTGGGTTTGTTGGTCATGGTGTTGAGGATTCTTTTTCCTTCTTCCCCTCCTTTAAAGGTGAACTTCATCATCTTCATCAACGTGATCCGGATTCTGGTACAGAAACTGAAATCCCCGGGGGTGGGGGGCAACGACACCAGCCACTTCATGTGAGTTATGTGAAATAAAGCAGGACACCTCGGGTCTCATCCAGAGAGGGCCGGTGTGGGTGCAGGCTTTTGTTTCAGCCAAGCAGTGACACGCCTGATCGTGGTCTGGTCCTTAGCGAAGACCCTAGTGGTTGATTGGTAGAATCAGTCACGTGACTGCCTGGTTGGAACAAAAGCCTGCACCCACACCCGCCCATTCTGGGTGAGCACCCCCTGAACTAAAGAAAGTAGAAGCTTGTGGGGATGCCCGCGCTTCCTGGGTTTTTCTGTGATCGGCTCGCTTTCCTGCATTTCCTCCCCTGCCATTCTTTGGGGAGAAGTTTCTGTGCTTATCCAGTGAGGTCATTAACACACGAATGAGAAAAAATAACGCATCATAAAAGCATTCCCCTGGCGGTAGAACCATGATATTTTGCATTGCACGGATCACCAAGGTCAAAAGCTGTTAGTTGCAGACGAGATGAGCTTTCCTAATGCTGTTTATTTGTCTTTTTTTTTAAATTTTTTTTAATTCCCTTGTTCCAACTGCTACATTAAAAAACCTGAGCGAAACCATTTAGTTAAATACAATACCGCAAGGTTTTTGTGGGAGTAATTTATCCGGTTAGACAGTAATTTGTATCTGATTTTGCAAGCTGACTCGCGGGGCTGTTTTGAGCATGAGGGGACTCAATTTTTAATAAGGTCTTGAACAACCTTCCCCATTCTAAGCTTCATTGAGGGAAAGAAATAAATATATTTTTTCTATGGGCGAAAAAAATAAATAAATGCAGTCCACATCTGGACTGCCTACAGTCGACTACAGAGATTTTCAGTACATTTGCTGCTTGTGTGTGGTACACACAAAGGTCCAGTGATAATTCAGTGCTACGCGTGAGTCCAATAGGGATCACATGTACTCTGCAAGAGTTGATTTAACACTGAACGTTTTACTGTGTATGTGTTATCATGTAGTGCTGGCCTCCTGTTTTGGCAGTGGAATGTTCTGGAAGTGTGGTACTGGGTAACTGAGCATTAACAGAAACTGCCAGACCTCTCCACCTCTGCTTCCGGTCTTCGGACTGCTCCCCCCCCCCTCCCTCCTCCCTGCTTTTAGGGTGAATAATTCGGCAATAGTTTTTAGCCCCATGCAATGTAATGAACTTCCCCCATCTGTCACACACTGCTTCTCTTTCGGGTGTGGCCTGAAAGATGATGCACCTCTTAATACTGCACCTCCTCTAACTGCACCTCTTTTTACTTCCCTTAATACTGCACCTCCTCTAACTGCACCTCCGTTTATTTCCCTTAATACTGCACCTCCTCAAACGGTACTTCATGGCCTCCTCCTCCTCCCCCTCACTGGGGCGGATGGGGATTTATGGGATTTGGGCCATCCCTGCTCACTGCCGTGGAAAGGACACTTTTTCCATTGACTCATTTTTATTGGCCACATGAATGTGCTGTGCCTGATTGGATCTCAAATTGTCAAGAGTTCTGCAGTTAACGCCACTTTTCCATTGGATAGTTTTTATTTGAAGGTGATGATTTTTATTACGGCAATGTTTCACGTGGAATATGGTCACAAATTTGGAGCGGCGCTGGGGACGAGTTCTACACCGATGTTCTCCAGGCCTTATAACACACTCTCTCCTGCAGGTCCCTCTGGGTACGCATGCTCAGGAAACGCATGTGCATGCAGCATGCTAAACAAACACATGTGCATGCAGCATGCTAAAGAAATGCATGTGCATGCAGCACGCTAAACAAACGCATGTGCATGCAGCATGCTAAACAAACACACGTGCATGCAGCACGCTAAAGAAATGCATGTGCATGCAGCATGCTAAACAAACACACGGCATGCAGCATGCTAAACAAACACACGGCATGCAGCATGCGAAACAAACGCATGTGCATGCAGCATGCTAAACAAACACACGTGCATGCAGCATGCTAAATAAACACACGTGCATGCAGCACGCTAAACAAAAGCATGTGCATGCAGAACACTAAACAAACATATGCATGCAGCATGCTCAAGAAACACATGTGCATGCAGCATGCTCCCTGACAAGATCCCTGCTTCAAGGCCCCCCAAAGGACAGCCACTTCAACCCAGAATCCCAGAACTTGTCCTCCTTTCTGCTCCGTTCAGCCAGAACAGGCAGCGAGCAATCCCAGAATCCCACAGGCCTCTTCAATCTTTACTAGGCTGTGCAATTACCATCTTGCAGTTTATTTTTCCATTAAAATGTGTCCCTAACATGGAAGCTCTGTGTGCTCATCACCCCTGGCATCTGCACAATAAAGGCTAACGATCCACAGCCAGAAATCACATTTATACAAATATGAGCCTCTATTTACTGAGCATGAGTATTAGTGTAAGCTATACAGTAATGAAAAATAATTTATATTCAGTAGTTACAGATGCAGTGTACTAGTATCTAACCATTGGTTTTATTTGTATTGATATTCTTTTTTCAGTGATATTATTTGAGTTGTCATTTGACGATCAAAGAGGTGTAGAAAGACAAAATGGAAATATTTTTCCCTGTTCACTCCACGCTTACTCGCCGTAATGACCAGAGCAGATGTACTATTACTGTGTCATCAAGAAAGGCTGTTGCTTTTGGGACGTGGCTAGCTCAGAATGGCTGTTGGGATGTAGCTAGCTCAGTAGCACAGAAAGGCTGTTGGGATGTAGCTAGCTCAGAAAGGCTGTTGGGACGTAGCACAGAATGGCTGTTGGGACGTAGCTAGCACAGTGGCACAGAAAGGCTGTTGGGATGTAGCTAGCACAGAAAGGCTGTTGGGATGTAGCTAGCTCAGTAGCACAGAAAGGCTGTTGGGATGTAGCTAGCACAGAAAGGCTGTTGGGACGTAGCTAGCACAGAAAGGCTGTTGGGACGTAGCTAGCTCAGAATGGCTGTTGGGACGTAGCTAGCACAGTAGCAGAGAAAGGCTGTTGGGATGTAGCTAGCTCAGTAGCACAGAAAGGCTTTTGGGATGTAGCTAGCACAGAAAGGCTGTTGGGACGTAGCTAGCACAGAAAGGCTGTTGGGACGTAGCTAGCACAGAAAGGCTGTTGGGACGTAGCTAGCACAGAAAGGCTGTTGGGACGTAGCTAGCACAGTAGCACAGAAGGCTGTTGGGACGTAGCTAGCACAGTAGCACAGAATGGCTGTTGGGACGTAGCTAGCACAGTAGCAGAGAAAGGCTGTTGGGATGTAGCTAGCTCAGTAGCACAGAAAGGCGGTTGGGACATAGCAAGCACAGACAGGCTGTTGGGACGTAGCTAGCACAGAAAGGCTGTTGGGACATAGCTAGCACAGTGGCACAGAAAGGCTGTTGGGATGTAGCTAGCTCAGAAAGGCTGTTGGGATGTAGCTAGCACAGAAAGGCTGTTGGGATGTAGCTAGCACAGTAGCACAGAAAGGCTGTTGGGACGTAGCTAGCACAGAAAGGCTGTTGGGACATAGCTAGCACAGTAGCACAGAAAGGCTGTTGGGACATAGCTAGCACAGTGGCACAGAAAGGCTGTTGGGACGTAGCTAGCTCAGAAAGGCTGTTGGGACGTAGCTAGCTCAGTAGCGCAGACTCCATTACTCTGCTGGTTTTCGGCCTGCTTGCAGGAGGCTGGCCAAGTCCACGCTGTTCCTCATCCCGCTGTTCGGCATGCACTACACCGTCTTCGCCTTCCTGCCGGAGAACACCGGGGAGGCGGCGCGGCTCTACATCGAGCTCGGCCTGGGGTCCTTCCAGGTACCAAACCATACAGCACCACACTATACCACACCATACTATTACACACCAAACCATACAGCACCATACTGTACCACACCATACTATTACACACCAAACCATACAGCATCATACTATACCACACCATACTATTACATACCAAACCATACAGCACCATACTATATCACACCATACTGTTACATACCAAACCATACAGCACCATACTATATCACACCATACTATTACACACCAAACCATAGTGTATCATACAATACCACACCATACTATTACACACCAAACCATACTGTACCATACTGTACCACACCATACTGTTACATACCAAACCATACAGCACCATACTATATCACACCATACTATTACACACCAAACCATAGTGTATCATACAATACCACACCATACTATTACACACCAAACCATACTGTACCATACTGTACCACACCATACTATTACACACCAAACCATACAGCACCATACTATACCACACCATACTATTACATACCAAACCATAGTGTACCATACTATACCACACCATACTATTACATACCAAACCATACTGTACCATACTATACCACATCATACTATACCACAACAAACCATACAGCACCATACTATACCACACAATACTATTACATACCAAACCGTACTGTACCATACTATACCACACCATACTATTACATATCAAACCATACAGCACCATACTATATCATCATACTATACCACAACATACCCACAACCATACATACCACACAATAACATACCATACTACTATACCACCAACATACACCAAACCATACAACATCATACTATACCATAACATACCAAGCCATACATCATCATACTATACCACACCATAACATACCATATCATACCAAACCATACTATACTCTGCCGTACCAAACCATACACACATACTATGTCATATCATATCAAACCCCACCATGAAATACCACACCAGCCCCTGCCGTAATATAATCATACTATACCATACTCTACTACTGAGAAGCTGGCTGGTGTAGCCTGGGTTTGCAGGGGCTGACACAGTGATGCTGTTCTCAGCAGACACAGAAGCAGGTAACTGTTGATGTTGATGTTCTTATGTGAAGACAGGTACGTTACATTAATGCCAATGAGAGGGTGTGGAAATAAAAGGCACGAGGGAACCGAGGTACAGAGTACTAATAACTGCATTCTACAAATGCCTTCAAATGCGGGACATAACAGTCGCATATGAGGCTTTGAAGCAACAATTAACACAGCTAAAACTGAGCTTACCTTACAGTCTTTGTACTGCAGCAAGTCAGGCTATAAAACAGCTAGTTGTTGATCATATTCTGGAGCAGAATAAACGTACCTACCGCATCATCCGTGACAAAGGCTCCGCTGTGTATGTCAGGGTACAGTGCGCAAATGTGTCCTGGCAGTAAATTCAGCGCTTGTGTTAGCGGCTAGTTGTAGCTGCATGGTAAAGAACAACATTGCGTGGGCAGCTGAACACAGAGAAATGCGCTAGCTGGCTAGGTAGACGAACTGAACTCAAAGCAGCCGAGTGCTATTCGGCTTGTGTCGTTAGCGCCAGGTGAAAAGCGCTCAACTGAATGAACTTTCCTGATTAGGACCCTCATTAAAGGTAACTAGGGCATCCCTGCCTGTGCCTGCTTGTAATTGGGTCTCTGTTGAACATCTAGGCCAGGACTGCACTACCCTGCTCCTGGAGATCTACCATCCTGGAGGTCCTTCATGTCAACCCTAATTTGGCACACCTGATTCGGCTAATCAGCAGCTCTGCAAGATCTCTGGCTGTTGAGTGAGGTGTGCTTTGTTAGGGGTGGAGTGAAAACCACCAGGATGGTAGATCTCCAGGAACAGGGTTGGGCAGCCCTGCTCTAGCTGCTGAATGTGGTGAGCTTTGTTAGGGTTGGAGTGAAAACCTGCAGGAGGGTAGATCTCCAGGACCAGGGTTAGGCAGCCATGATCTAGGCCTACCATGTTAAACCATGCCATACAATAAGATACCAAACCACACCGAACTATAACATACCAATCCATACAAATATCTGGAAGCAACAAACTCTTAGCCCAGCGCTGTTCAGACCAGGCTGTGCAAACCACTTAAGATGAACCAATAAAAGCAGAAAAAAAACCATTAAGGAGCAAAAGCACAAAGGATATCAGCATGATGAACGGGAGTAAAACCAGTATTGATTGGAATACGGAGGACCTGTTGGGAAAAAAAAGATGAAGCATTGATTGGATGTGAAATAATGAAATTGAATACGCTGGTAGTCATGGTGATGAGGCTCTCCCGTGGTCGTGGTGGTGATGACACTCTCCTGTGTTTCAGGGCTTCGTGGTTGCACTGCTGTACTGCTTCCTGAACGGAGAGGTAAGACCGTCAGGCGGGGAGGAACGTTTGTGCCTGAGAATATCCGGCTGATTAGTGTTCACCTCTCTCCCCACACGCTCTGAGCCTGATTGGCTGGCACTAGTGAATTTGTACATGTGCGTGTGTTTTTACGTGTACATACAGACTCCATACCTTCTCGTTGCACTTTTTTTTTTTTTTTTTTTACTGCATTTTCTATTCTACTTGTTCATTTGAATTTCTGTGGTATGTGACGTCAGGTCATTGTTTTAAATTATGTCCCCTGTCTGTTTTTGATTGATAAATAAGCTGTAGGGGTGTTGTTTTAATGTTTCCGAAACGTTGAGTGAGTGTTCCATGGCGTTAGCCAAAGAGTAGTGACGTCGCTTTAACGTTGCTGCAGCGTTGCGCGGGCGTTGGTTGCTGTTCCAGGTGCAGGCGGAGATGAAGAAGAGGCTGTGGAAGTGGCAGATGCAGGGCTACCTGAGCGTCACCAAGCGGCGCCGAACCCTCTTCACCGAGAGCAGCACCGTCACGCAGATCTCCATCCTGGAGAAGTCCAGCCCCAAGGAGCTGCCATCGTCCGACTGCCAGCACAGTGTGTCGTCTGTCTGAGCCCTGTGTGTGTGTGTGTGTGTGTGCGAGTGAGAGTGTGTGTGTGTGAGTGTGTGTGAGTGAGCGTGTGTGTGTGTGCGAGTGAGTGTATGTGTGCGAGTGTGTGTGTGTGAGTGAGCGTGTGTGTGTGTGCGTGTGTGTGTATGTATGAGATAGAGCCTGTGTGTGAGTGAGTGCATGTGTGTGCGTGTGTGTGAGTGTGTGTGTGTGTGTATGTGGGTACGCGAGTGTGTGAAATTCATTTAAGAAAGAGGAAGGAAAAATCAACCCCCTTCACAGAAAACCTGGAGGAAGGTTCTGCTGACCATTGGTGCCACAAAGAAGCTTCTGGTCCAACGAACACTACCGCTGCCCCAGCAAACAGAATTTTCCGGCATGTTCTGGTCAACTTTTCTCAGCGCCTAGAATTTTCTGGGTACCCCTGGAACACTATTTGCCTTGGAGGAAAAAAAAAAGAATTTCTGCGACTTTTACCTGATTTTGCTTTGGATCAATTGAAATATCCAGAGCCCTTTTAGGAGCTCGCCGTGGCCTCACCCCGCAGCCGCACGGGACCCGTGGCATCTGTCCAGCGACGTTTGGGGAGAGCCGTACGTCAGTGGGACGTGTCTGTGGCGTGCCAGGTTCCAGCGCTACAGACATACCTGCGGCTTCCGCTGGAAGCCGTGTGTGCTTGTGTTTGTCCGTGTGCCCGGCCTGTGGGGTAATGGCACAGGGGACGTGGCTGACCCTCGGTCCTCTCCTCTTCTTCTTCCTCCTCCTCCTTCCTCACCCTCTACCCTGCTGTTCTGCCGTTTGGTTCACGCACAGCTCCGGTCCCGGAGAGCCGGCGTCTGCATCCAGGTCTTTGGCCCAGCCGAATTGCCTGACCAGTTTTAAATGCCGGTGCTGGTTTTTCACCAAACACGCACGAGCAGCCTGCAGCTATAGCTCTTAACGTGACTAATAGTCTCAGATCACACATTTGACCGGGATAATTCAAGTCAGAACAGGAGCTGGCACAAAACACTGTTACCCATCAGGCCTTGCTGTGCATCCTTGGCAAACAGGAATCAAACGTATCATTTTGATTCAGTGAAATTTTTTTTTTTTTTTGCATGCTGTAAGATCACCTTCTGTCTCAATGTTCTTTTAAAAAACGCTTTTAAACAAGCTGCTTGTTTTGCCCCGAGCGGCGGCCTCCAGAGACAGTCTGTTGATAGTCCGGCTGCACGCGTTGTTGGGGAGGCGCCCTGAAGGTAAATATTAGCGTGTGCGGTTTCGAGCAACGCTCAAAGCGTCCTGGAGTCCGGCAGACGGCGGTCTTTCCTGGACTGTGCCCAGTGTCTTATCACGCAGCCTGTTTGCTTCTCATCCCCCTCCGGCTGACGGAACCGCGTTTCGACTGAGGGAACCGCGTTCCGGCTGAGGGAACCGCGTTCATAAATCGAATGGTGTCTGCAAGTTCGTCTGCCGTTTGGAGACGCTTGCTTCGAGAGCTGTAAAACACATAATATTAACACTGCCTTCATCTACGGACCTACCTGCCAAATTACATGGCGAACGATCATAAAATAAAAAAATGTTCTCGCCTCCCAAGATTATCTTGAGGAAAGAATTATTCTTTTACAATAAGTACATTCGTAACATTGGTGTTTCATGTGATGAGATTAGTTTTCTTTCTGCATTTAACTTTTTAATTTTTTTATTTTTTAAAACAACAGATTTGTCCCCCATTCTTTAATTCATTTTCAGGAAAAGTATTTGTAAAAATGAAAGAAATACAAAATAAAATGTACTGTTCTCTGTATATAGTTATTTCAATCTTCGTCAGGAAAATATATATTTTAAGATTATTCTGTAGTGTATAGATCTGGAGCACTAGACTGTAAAGATTATATATGTATACTTTATATTTGTATATGATATAATGTAAATATCTGTATGATCTATGATGATACATTGCTTATATTTCAATTGGGAAATTGAAAATGCACAGATATACACAAACACACACACACACGCATCGACCATATTGTCATAATGTAGTACCGTAGAGTTATTTTTCTATGAAAATTACTGGTAATTATTTTGAAGGACAAGAATTTAATGAAAGAATATCTAACAAGGAATTCATACAGGAAATGTATTGTGGTATATGGTACAGTGTACAGTGTAAGACTGAAGGCAGTTTTGCTGTTCTTGGTAGATGAGGTGTATGTACATATATAGCTTTATCTATTTTTAGAGCAACGGTCTGTGGTCTGGTTACGAGGAAAAAAATCTGTCTGTACACTGTTCTGCAAAGATGTAACATTTTCATCCGGTTTTGTTTTCTAATTGTCTGTCACGCTTCAGAAAACTCGATGTTCGACTTGAATTTAAATAGAAAAGGATGATATTGTGATTAGATTATCTGAATGGGATAATGGTGTTCATACCTTTTTACTGTCTGTTCTAAATGGTGATAAAATAACACTTTCAGTAACGGTGACATATGTGGTATTGTTTTTTCCCCTTGGTCCAAAAACGAGAGCAGAGTCATTCCAAATGCACGTGTGTGTGTGTGTGTGTGGGGGGTTGGTTCATGTGGGTCAAGGTTTTAAATACATTTTAGGGATGCATTTTGACTTTCCAATCGTTAAAGCTCAGCGCCAATGTTAGAGGTTCAGTGCACGCTACTCTTCAGTCCACAAACACATTTACATTTTCTTCATTTGTAAACATGCTCAGTAGCATAGTGTATGTTTCATTCTGGCAACATTCCCGATCATTCTGGCAACATTCCCCCTCATCCCTGCAACATCCTGATCATTCTGGTAACATTCCATCTCATCCCTGCAACCTTCCCACTCATCCCTGCAACATTCCTGATCACTCTGGTAACATTCATTCTCGTCCCTGCAACCTTCCCACTCATCCCTGCAACATTCCTGATCATTCTGGTAACATTCCTTCTCATCCCTGCAACATTCCCGCTCATCCCTGCAACATTCCTGATCATTCCTGAAACATGCCTGCATCCCCATCACTCCTGTGGTTTATCATATTGAGGGGAAGAAATAAGACACAAAACAAAAACACCACACCAAACTCTTGTGGATCAATTGTCCAAAACATTTAATGCAATTTAAAGTCGATATTTAAACCATGTACAAAAAAAAACAAACAAAAAAAAAAAAAACAGCCCATGTGGTATATACATCACACAGACAGATGGCACAGAGAGAGAGGAACAGCTCGGTGAAAACAACAGGCTGCAGCAGCAAAGTGGTAAAACTTCGAAATGGACTCCTGCAACTTTGCTACATTCAGTGTTTAAGGTACAAAGGTCGGCGTCTCCCCTCCAGTTCAGATACTAGACCATTCAGCTGACACATCACATCTGTGGCCACTGGGTGTCACTGTTGTTCAGATGTACGCTCTTAATTCCTAGGACCACCAGGTGTCACCCTTGTTGAGATATCGCACGTGCACACCCGTGACCACAAGGCGTCAACGTGTTGCGGTAAGTCACCCAACAACCATTGACGCCAGGGTCGTGTCCGAGTAAGCACACTCGCTTGCTATTGAGCGTACTCAAATCGTACTTCCAGCAATGCTACCAGCAATTTCAGTTTAACGTTATTTAGGGCACGGTTGGGCTTTGTTTAAATGAACACTGCTCTGCAGCGCAGGGTTCCTGATAAGACACATCGGAAGCCTCCTCCATCACACACACGGTTGCATCATTCAAATGAGTGCAGATCCAAAGCATCCGAATCCAAACGTCACCGTTTCTTCCAGAGCAGCAGTGATGCTTTAATCCTCTTTTTTATTTTCAGCTGTACTACTTCCAGCATCTCTAATTTCACAGGCTGGCAAACACCCCCCCCCCCCCCCCCGCCCCTCGCAAACATGACTGCCTCCCCCCCTGCACCCACCAACATTAGCATACTCACAACTGAATTAAATATCACAGCAAACAGAGAATAGGATCAGACAGCCCGAACCCCAACAGCACTGAGTTACACACCCGCGGGCCGTCAGTCTCCCCAGTGTCTGCGCGCTCACAAACAGCTCCCAGACAAAGTCTTCCCTCCCTCCAGCCGAGGCCTCGTGTGGGGGGGGGGGGGGGGGGGGGGGACCTTTCGGCCCGGTCGCCGCCTCAGGCACTGACCCAAAATGGCCGTGACCCAGAATCGATTCACCGCCGCCGAGTACGGGCGAGAGCGAAGGAACGCCCGGGACCCCCTCTGCAGAGGTGGAAGGATCCAGGCTCAGAAAGTGAAAGGCCCTCCCCACCATTTTGTCTCAATCGCCTGGCTTCGCTGATTACTCGCCAATTCCTCAGCCAGGAGGCGGAGCTAATGAGTGAGATCGGCCGGCTGAGTTCACGGAACGAACGAGAAACTCACGGCAGGGCTTTCACTCCCTGACCCCTGGACTTCTCACCTCCGACGCTAAGACATGTGGCGACATCACCTCATTGGTGGAAAAACAGAGAGAAGCGCCACCAATCACGGTCCACATTGGAAACAGCCAACGGGACAACTCCAGTGGCGATTCCTCCTGGGATTCCGGTGGGAATCCACTGTCTGGAAATTCTGTATTTTACCATCCCTGGAAGTCATAAAAAAAACAGACACTAAATCAACCAGGAAGAGGGAAGGGGGGGGGGGTGTCTTCCGTTTAGGCGTAAACACATTTTTCACATCAGAACTGACATTAACCATGTTCCTCTCTTTTAAAATACTGAAACCAGAATGCATGCGCAGTTGCAGGCAGGGGAATGCCAGACGCCTGCTATGTAGCCAGCGCATTTTCACAACACTGTCACCAAAATCATTAGAAGCACTGATCAAAAAAAAACCCATCACTATTCAGATAAGAGCTATTCACACTTAGGACAACTCCATCGACAGAATACTGCAATAACAGCTAAATAATTAAATCTGCTAGCCACCTTGAACTCAACACTTACAGTGACCTTGAGTCTCTATAAATATATTTATTATATATCATTTCTTTAAACACAGCAATAAATCACTACTTTATTGTCAATATCCATTGGTTTAAACAATCTCTAAACAGAAAGATAACACTTCTATATTGACATCAATGTGATAGAAGATTTTAAGGCTCTTCTCAAGGAACTCCCTTTTTTTAACAACAAATGAACAAGCTGATGGTGTTGGTCTAGTCAGTAAAACTTTAGAGCTGCTAAAAGAAATCAAGCATTGAATTTCCACAGACTGCCAACTTCTGCAAAGAAAATACAAAAAAGAATAACAAAAAAAAAACAGATTTGATTGTCGTCTCCCATCTGCAATTTTGACAACATCCCAAGGAACCAACAAAGTTCTTTTGAACTTTTATTCGTATTTATATCATCAATATCATCTTTTGAAATTTTCTTCATGTCTCTGTGTGCGTGTGTGTGTGTGCGTGCGTGCATGCGTGCGTGTGTGTGCGGGTGTGCGCTTGCATGTGCGTATGTGCATCAGTTTGTGTGTGTACGTGTATGTTTGTGTCCATTCACATTTTGCCAGTGCCTTTACTTGACCAAGACAAGCACAGGTCAGCACAAGGCAAGCTTTCCACTGTTGCTCTCAGGAAGAGCACAGGCTGCAGAACTGTGGCTGTGCACAGTGAAGGCAAAGCTAGCAAATCTCTAGAGAGACTAGCGGTACATGGTCACCCCTCACCCCGTTTGGATTTAAACCCCTGCTGCTGACCAAGACTGGGCTCAGTCCCATTCCAATTTAATCAACTGAGGAAAAAGCCCAAAACGTTCTTTATAAAGGTTTTTTTTCCCCCCGTTAATTTCATGCATTGCCTGAATGGACGGCCAATGCATGAATGGGCAGCAGTGTGTTATAATTGATTAGGAGCTGGTCTTGTAACCTATAGGTCACAGGTTTGATTCCCAGGTAGGGACACTGTTGTTGTACCCTTGAGCAAGGTACTTAACCTGCACTGCTTCAGTAAACATCCAGCTGTATAAATGGATGCAGTGTAAATGCTGTGTAAAAAGTTGTGTAAGTCGCTCTGGATAAGAGCGTCTGCTAAATGCCTGTAATGTAATGATATGTAATGTAATTAAATGAATCAGGGCCCAGCTTGTTGAGTCCTACACAGTGAGAGTGACCGGGGTGTGACACAGACATGGATTAAATCACACAGGCTTATCATTGGCCGATTGTGCTGTAATGATTCAGTAATGATTAATCACACTGGCTTATCATTGGCCGATTGTGCTGTAATGATTCAGTAATGATTAATCACACTGGCTTATCATTGGCTGATCGTGCTGTAATGATTCAGTAATGATTGATCACACTGGCTTATCATTGGCCGATCGTGCTGTAATGATTCACTAATGATAAATCGCATTGGCTTATCATTGGCCGATTTACAAATGAGATTCAGAGCCATCACTCTGCGGTCCTGTCTTCAGTCACTGCTGATTCGACTTGTTATTTACTCTATGTGGTGATTTGGCAAACATGCTCAATTATTATTTTAATTTTTTTATTTGTTCATTCAAATTAGAAGTCTGGGAAGTAAAAGTAATTGGTCTGTTTTTAACGATGATAGAGTTGAGCCTGTTGGATGCTCTATCTCTCTGAGGTATTAGTTGTGTGGTAAACAAGCTTGTAAAAAAAAAAAAAAAAAACCTAAAACAATACAAAACACCCAGTTAAAGTATTTAACGGGGTGTTTTGTATTGTGTGGAAATGTGTGAAAATGTGTGTGCTCATGATTTTCTTCAGGTTGTCCTTGTATATCTGTTGATAATAATAATAATAATAATAATAATAATAATAATAATAATAATAATAATAATAATAATAATAATAATAATAATAAAGTGACTAGAACCTATTTACAATATGGTGGGAGATTCAAGCAAGACATTCTTAAAAGAGAGAGCCACAAGGCTATTATACACCACGGCCCCACACAGACACACTGCAGCGTTGAATAAAGGTTGAACAGAGGTTGCGCTAACGTTTACTGCCAGCTGGAGGGATTCACGATAACAATATTCCAGTAAGGTTGAGACGACGGTATTACGTCTTTGCTGGGTGGGCCTCGTTGGCACAAAAGTCATGTGATTCATCATACTGGCTTTTCATTGGCTGATTGGGCAGTAATGATTCAGTAATGATTCATCACACAGGTTTTTCATTGGCCAATTGGGCAGTAATGATTCAGTAATGATTCATCACACAGGCTTATCGTTGGCCAATTGGGCAGTAATGATTCAGTAATGATTCATCACACAGGCTTATCGTTGGCCAATTGGGCAGTAATGATTCAGTAATGATTCATCACACAGGCTTATCGTTGGCCAATTGGGCAGTAATGATTCTGAAATGATTCATCACATTGACTTATCATTGGCTGATTTACACAGTGAAGAACTGCACGAGAGGCCTGGAGTAACTGACCAATCCCAGCATAGATCTCAGTTCCCCTATGATGTCACTTCCTGTATCATTGTGTCATTGGCCCCTGTATTTGCCTGCCTGTATTGTGATGACATCGACAGTGGGCACGCTCAGTAAGCAACAGTTCGCTTATCCAACCGTCCAAAAACTAGAGTGTGAAACAGAAATTTAGAAAAGATATTTTCAGTATGTTACTAAATCAGTAATGTAATATAACTTGGCACTGGCACAATAAGGTTTGTGCCAAACCACTCAGAAAACATTTGGCACCTACATTTTTCCTTCTTGATCAAAGTTGTACAGATGAAGTTTTCAGTCGTTAGTAGTTTACAACTACATTAGCGAACGCCAATTCGTGTGACCATATTGTAAAGTGTCACCATTTGAAGTAGTAAGATAAGGATGAAGACAGAGTCATCTCACCAATTCTGCCAAGACCGTAATAGTAGAAGGGTAAACGATCTGTCTCTTAACAGGACTTTTTTAGAATTAACCACTGATTTTATGAGTTAACCTACAGAACTACTGGGAGACATTCGTCTAAAAAAAAGTAGAATATTTTAAAGGCCTCCTGGTTTATTCAGACGGATTTATCATTTATAAAAACACTTCTATTAAAACTACTTCCTTTGTTACTTCTTTTTGTCAATCAACTGTCTGTGTGTGTTTTATAAGGTTAATACTGTTGTTACTGTGACATGAAGGCACTTTTCGGAGCGTAACTGAAAAAAGCAGAAGGAAAAACACTGCCTTGAATGGGCGGGGGGGGACAAGCATCCCCAGTGACATCATCATCACGCAATGACATCATCATCACGATCACGCAATGACATCATCATCTCGCAATGACATCATCATCACGCAATGACATCATCATCTCGCAATGACATCATCATCACGCAATTACATGATCACGCCAAAGCTGCTTCACTCAAGTCTTCGTCAAAGGACCTCCTGCAGCCAGCGGTCACGGCTGCGCGGTCACGGCTGCGCGGCTCAAAGACGTCGCCAAAAAACGAAGGTTTGATCGACTAAAGCAAAGTGAAGAGCAAGAAATCCCAAAACAGCTCTGGGCCTGCACCCCCCGGTTTAAACCCAGGCAATAAGCTGCCTTCACCTCGGGAACGATCCTGTACCCCCCCCAACCCCTCATCACCCTGTAACTGTACCCCTGGGGGGGTCAAACTCCAGTCCTGGGGGGGGGGGGGGGGGGGCAAGTTCCTGCAGACTTTTGTGATTTCCTTTGAATTAATGAATTAATCATTGCATTTATATAGCACTTTTCCAGACGCTCAAAGTGCTTTACAGCGATGTGTGGGGACTCACCTCACCCACCACCAATGTGTAGCCCCCACCTGGGTGATGCACGGCAGCCATTTTGCGCCAGAACGCTCACCACACATTTAGCTAAGGTGGAGAGGGAGAGAACAACTTTTAGCCAATTAAATCCGTGCCTTTCCAACAGCAGCCAATTAAAGCTCTGTCCTCTTCAGCCAATCGATGATATAAAAGGATCTCCTGCACTGCTGAAACGTGCCAAAACGCATGCAGACACTGCGGCCCTCCAGCACTGGAGTTTGAGCTGCTGATTTTTTATGCGTTTCCAGTAGAGAGGCTCACCGTTAAGTTCCTATTACAAAAAGACAAAAAGGCTTCCATCAGAAATTCCCTCTACTAAAGGTAATCAAAGCCCTTTACACCTAAACAGACCCTATTTTTGTGTAAAATGAAATGAAGCAGCCATGTAGCTGGCAGACTAAGAAACATCCCCACAGCAACATTACCCACTTACTGTAGCATAAACAGCGTATTCACGTTTATAAATTTCAGCATAATTACAGAAGGAAATAAAATGAACTGCAAATATTTACCAAAGAACAACAACAGCAACAAGAACAACATAACCTCTACAGATCGGACTCCAGCAGTCGCCTGTTGAATGCGAGTTTGAGCGTCACAGTTGGCACATAGTAATACGTAAGAAATTCAGAAATAAAAAAAATTCAGATGAAGAATTACGACTGTACACATAACACTTTGGGAGAGTTTTCCCCTCAAATATTTTGTTGACATGTTCTGTACTAACGGCTGTATAAGAAGCGATCCCGCCTCTTGAAAAACAGACAGAAAAGGCAAAGTCATGCAAGATTTGCTAAGATTTTGGTCTTTTTTTCATCATGGTCATTCTTAGCAAGTCTTTGCATTATAAGAAGAAAGTCACTTTTTTTACACAAATGATTTTTTTTTAAAAACTGCTGACAATCAGCCTTCCTCAGTCGACAGGACAAAGAGTGAAGTGGTACACTCTTCCACCTCTGCAGATAAGCCATCTTTTCTCCCTTTTACAGATTTTAATTTGATCTTTCTCTCTTTTTCTTCCGTGTTTGAGAATATAGTTGAGTCTTTCTAATTCGCAGTTAAGATCATCCCCCTCTTAGGGGCCATTCTTTATCGTCCTGCGTTTATATTTCTTTCACTTCAGAGAAAAGCAACGTCAGGTCAGCTCCTGGCTCACGCTAGAACACTCTACCTTACCACTACGCTACCCTGCCACGGCACAGCGGATTTGAACGGCAACCCCCTCGTTGAGAGCACGGAGGCCATTTCCTGTCTTCAGCGTCATCCGGCTCTTGCACAAAGCGGCCTGTCGAGCGGCAAACAGCTCCTCCTCCTCCACTCAGCTACGCTCCCAGGCCCATTGACGATGCGCCTTTTTATTATTTTTTTTTTTTGATTTAAGCTTCGCACAATCGCTGGCCAACGCAGCGACGCTCCATCTTGAAAACAGCGACTCAGTGTTCCACGCGGCGGCGGTGGCGGGTTTGGGCGGCGTGTCCCCTCTCTCGCTGGTTCCGCCCGCCAAAGGCCAGCACTTTCCTAGCACCCTCCCCCTCCCCCCCCCCCCCCGCCCCGCCCCGCCGCCCCGCCCCGCCCCCGCCGCCAGGTCAAGGTCCTCCTCGCTCCTCGTTCGAGCGAGTCATGACCGGCGTGGGCGTCCCCGTGTGCTCCCCGAGTCCTTCCTGTCCGCGCGGCGCGGAGACGCGCAGGCGGTGCGACGCCCGTACGCAATCCCGCCGTCGTCCTTCCCCTTACCCGGGGCCTCCCCTACGCCAGCCAGCCGTGGGATGGCCCGCCAGTAATCACGATTTATAAATCGCCGCGGCGACGGTCGACGGTAAAACGAGTTCCCATCGTGAGGCGGCGGCGCAGACAGCAGACGGGTCGAAGCGCGGGGTTAAAAAACGCGAATAAGAACTCCGCTCTTCTCTCCCGCCCGTCGCAGAACACACGGACCCTTCCTGAAGGTTAGCAGAGATGCTTTTACTTCCATTTGTCTTCCTGGCACAAGATAAAAACACACACAAAAAAAACTCCCCCCCCCAAAAAAAATAAACCCTGAAACGGAACAGGCAAAAGGAACATGATCTTTCCGGTACAGTCAGGATGATATGTACAAGCCAAAACGATCCGTATTTAACGCTTCTTCTTTTCTTTTTGTTTTATGTGTTTTGTTTTTCTGTTTACTGCCTTTTTGTTTCCTGGTTGTTCCATCTGAGGC
Organism: Anguilla japonica; assembly: GCA_025169545.1. Lineage (NCBI taxonomy): Eukaryota > Metazoa > Chordata > Actinopteri > Anguilliformes > Anguillidae > Anguilla > Anguilla japonica. The sequence continues at coordinate 68,344,869 of CM045886.1, read as the reverse complement.
CACTGGGGGGCAGGCTGAGCCTCCTTATATGATTCAGATCTGTTGGTTCAGGTTTGACCGGAACATGGCAATGAGGATGAGGAGTGTTTGTGTGGGTAGAGGGGGGTTGAGTTTGTGTGTGTACGGTATGTTTGTATGTGCATGTATGTATGTGTGTGTTTGTACAATATGTGTCTCCACATGTCTGTTTCAGCACACAAGGTGTGTGTGTGTATCTGTGTGTGTACATAGAGGGGCGCATGTGGGTGTGTGCATGTGTGTACAGGTGTGCGTATGAGAGTGTGTGTGTATGTGTTTGTATATACTGTAAGTGTGTTGGATAGTGTGGTTAGAGGAGACCAGTCAGTCAAGGGTGTATGTGTGTGTGTGTGTGTGTGTGTTTTTATATGTACTGCAAGTGAGTCTGACAGTGTGGTTAGGGCAGATTCGTAGGCAGGGGAGGATATGTGTGTGTGTGTGTGTATACTGTGTGTGGGATAGGGTGGTTAGTGGGGACCGGTCAGTGATGCAGGTTTGTGTGTGTGTGTGTGTGTGTGTGTGTGGGATAGGGTGGTTAGTGGGGACCGGTCAGTGGTGCAGGTTGTGTGTGTGTCTGTGTGTGTGTGTGTGGGATAGGGTGTTGTGGGGACCGGTCATAGGTGTGTGTGTGTGTGTGTGTGTGTGTGTGTGTGGGATATGGTGGTTGTGGGGACCGGTCAGCGGTCGTGTGTGTGTGTGTGTGTGTGTGTGTGGGATAGGGTGGTTAGTGGGGACCGGTCAGTGGTGCAGGTTGTGTGTGTGTGTGTGTGTGTGTGTGTGGGACAGGGTGGTTAGTGGGGACCGGTCAGCGGTGGAGGGGCGTGTGTGTGTGTGTGTGTGTGTGTGTGGGATAGGGTGGTTAGTGGGGACCGGTCAGTGGTGCAGGTTGTGTGTGTGTGTGTGTGTGTGTGTGTGTGTGTGGGATAGGGTGGTTAGTGGGGACCGGTCAGTGGTGCAGGTTGTGTGTGTGTGTGTGTGTGTGTGTGTGTGTGGGATAGGGTGGTTAGTGGGACCGGTCAGTGGTGCAGGTTGTGTGTGTGTGTGTGTGTGTGTGTGTGGGATAGGGTGGTTAGTGGGGACCGGTCAGTGGTGCAGGTTGTGTGTGTGTCTGTGTGTGTGTGTGGGATAGGGTGGTTAGTGGGGACCGGTCAGTGGTGCAGGTTGTGTGTGTGTGTGTGTCTGTGTGTGTGTGTGGGACAGGGTGGTTAGTGGGGACCGGTCAGTGTGGAGGGGCATGTGTGTGTGTGTGTGTGTGTGTGGGACAGGGTGGTTAGTGGGGACCGGTCAGCGGTGGAGGGGCGTGTCCGGGCGTGGCTGGTTAGCTCAGGTGGCCGGGCTCTCGGCCTGCAGGCTGGACATGCGGATCTGCGAGCTGCTCTTGCTCAGTATGGACAGCTGCGTCCCCCCGTTCACCCCACTGCTGGCCAGCGAAGGGTGCCGGTGCTTCAGGTCCACAGCAAAGTACCGGTTCACGGTCCAGCTCCGCCATTTCCTCTTTATCTCCGACTGCACCTTCAGGGAGAAACTTCAAAAGGTCATTTTTTTAATGTACACGGCTGTACAGGAACACGCTCATTCTGTTGCTCTTCTGACTGCCACCCCCGCCTCCCCTTCTGTTTGGTTTAGTCCGTCCCAATCTTGTGGAATGTTGCTGGAATCTTCCTAATGTCTCGCCTGAGGTAAATCTTTCCCAGGTAATGGAATCACGTCTTACTACGTTTTTGATGCAAAGCACACTATCTATCTATCTATCTATCTATCTATCTATCTATCTATCTATCTATCACCACCCTCCTCAAACAGCTGGCATGTGTTGATAACCAAAGTGCCATTAGGTTAACAAAAATAAAGAAATGACATCACAAAGCTGTGACATCACACTCTGCACTAGACAGCCACACATTTCATGAATTAAATGAATGAGTGAGTGAGTGAGTGAGTGAGTGAGTGAGTGAGTGAATGAATGAATGAATGCTTTGTTGACATGAGCGTCTGATTACCAGCCCATATAGGCTATCTGTATTCAGAGACAGATAAAATGTATTGGAAGGGGGCAAAGATCTTAAAACTGGAGCTAAAGACCTACCCAGCTTGGCAAAATAACATTTGCAAAATGTCTGTTTTAGGTGGTGGAACGTATCAATTTTTTGGGGTCTCAAATGTCCTTAAAATGTTTTTCTGCAAACAAAGAATGCATGTGGAGCTGACCCACTCATAGCACAACTAGAAACTCAGGGGGAAATGCTGCTGAAATGATGTGGTAGTATTTTCCTACAACCACGATATCCGTGGTTATAGCAAAATGAGCCAACAAAGGAGTAAGTGATCAAACAGGAAGTAAGACGTGTTGAAAGAAAAGAAACGGAAGTGTGGGCTGGAGGCTGGAGGACGTGGGGAACAGGAAGTGCTCACCTCTCCGTTCAGGAAGCAGTACAGGACGGCCACCACGAATCCCTGAAGGACAAACACCGCAGTCAGCCGTGCGGAAAAACCGGCACCACGTCACACGGCCATGGGCTGCCAACTGCCACGCCCCTTTAACTGCCACACCCTTCCCAATGTTTTCTTAAAGGGCAGTGGGAGGTATACTTCAGGTGTCTTCTTTCATCACTGTGCACTATTTAATATTTGCAGTCCCGGGGGAATGCACGCACACCCGAAATATTCCAACAGGTGCAGGATAACACCTGTACCTGACGAAGACCTTTGAGGTCGAAACGTTGCACCATTAAATCATTTTGGGAGCAGAAAAAACAGTGTGCGGATAAACTCTCTCCACTATTTAATATTTCACACACACGCACGCACATGCACACGCACACACACACACACACACGTATAATGACTTCACTCATTTTGTCAGCAGAAGTAACTCTGACAGCCAGTGGCTGGTAAGCCGCCGCGGCTCTGACTGCGAGCAGCTGCCCCAGAGGGGCGGTTCAGCAGAGGGTCAGCTCCGAGCGCCACGGGGACGCTGAGACAGCGCCCGAAACACGGGCGCTCTGCTCTTAACTTCCGCTGCTGCGAAGGGCCTGATGGAGCGCCAGGAACTAATGCGTCCTTTCCACAGCTCAGTTAGGAGAGACCGCCCTGGAGAGCGGGCTGTGGAAACTCCCTTTTCCCTTTTCTTGTGTAGCAGCACCCTCTTGTGGCTGTATGAGGTACTGCAGCCCGACCCCTGAAAAATTAACTCAACTCCCGCCGCGTCTGACGGTTACGTGCACAATGCAGGCTCACACACGCGCTTCAGGCGAGCTGCCAGAAGGGTCCAGTGCAGGTGCACAGGTGTGTCCTCACCTGGAAGGAGCCCAGGCCCAGCTCGAACACCAGCCTCTCCCTCTTCCTGACGTCCTCGGGGGAGAAGGCGAACACGGTGTAGTGGATCCCAAACAGTGGGATGAGGAGGAGAGTGGAGCGAGCCAGCCTCCTGTCAATCACACAAGCGTTTGTGATGTCACTGTTAAATGGAACACGCTGATGTCACTCAGAAGGTCGTTGTTGTTGGAAGTCGAGGTAGGGTTTTTTTTTGGCATGGGTAGGTAGGGTCCAGATTTCATACATTTCTAAACCGTGTGACGTTAATCAAATGTGAAAATTGCCCTGCTGCTGGTGATCTGTGAGCTCACACTCACAGGTAAAAGCTAGTTTATGTTAATGACTGTGAGTCCTGCAGGTGATCTGTGAGCTCATACTCACAGGTAAATGCTGGATTCATTGCCTCCAATATCAGGTGACTGTAGCTTCTGAACGAGGATGATGATGATGCCGATGAAGAGCACAAAGTTTACCTGGAGGGAAAAACACGTCAGGCACACGACCGCACTATTCAATTCAATTAAATCCATTTCTATTTGTGTAGCGCTTTTTACAGAGAGCTGTTACAAAGACGCTTCACAGAGCAGCAAGGCAAGACGGCAGAACGAACAGACCAAACACCAGGCTGTAAAGCCAAAGATAGCAAGCGTGTGAGGTAGAACTGAAGAGCAAGCAGACCAAACACCAGGCCGTGAAGGCCCCACATGGCAAGCGCGTGAGGTAGAACTGAAGAGCAAGCAGACCAAACACCAGGCCTGAACCGCCCACATAGCAAGCGCGTGAGGTAGAACCGAAGAGCAAGCAGACCAAACACCAGGCCGTGAAGCCCCCACATAGCAAGCGCGTGAGGTAAAGCCGTCGCTCACCATGATTGACGCCACCACGGGGCCCTTGATCACCCACCAGATGGCGGCGCTGTCGTTTATGTCCCAGCAGCTGCAGGGAAGAGACAGCGGGATGAGAAAAATGGTGGGATGAGAAAGATGGCAGGTTGAGAAAAATGGAGGGAAGACGGGATGAGAAAGATGGAGGGATGGCAGGAAGAGAAAGATATAGGGATGAAAAAATGGCGGGATGAAAAAGATAGAGGGATGAGAAAGATGGCAGGTTGAGAAAAATAGAGGGATGGCAGGAAGAGAAAGATCCCAGGATAAAAAAAATGGAGGGATGGCAGGAAGAGAAAGATGGAGGGATGAGAAAAATGAAGGGATGAAAAAGACAGCGGGATGAGAAAGATGATGGGTTTTGCACTGACTTGCTGGGGGGAAAAGTACTGTACATAGACCAGGCCCAGGCCTCAGCCAATCAATGTGCACGTTAGGGGGGAGGGAGGTGCCACTATTTGTATTTGTATTTGTTCAACCAAATAATGATTTATATTTGTATTTGGAAAACTGGAAAAAGCATGTGGAGTTTAACCCAAAGCTGTATAAATTGGTGACAAGTTCCCAAAGAGTGAGGTGCCGCTCTGGCCTAATCCAGTGTTAAGGGAAACTCACACTTGCTGTCTCCCTGCCCGTGTGTGTGTTCGTTTAATTGGGAAACTTGGTGACGGTTTCTGAGCCAATCACATCAGAGAGAGGGGGAAAAAAAGATCAGAATCCGAATAATATTGGCCAAATTCGGGAGGAGAAAACGTTTGGGGTGAATGCACTATCCAAGCCTTGCCGAATATGGTGTTTGTATACGCCACCATCCCTAGTGCACATGTTGCACTTTTTAAGTGCACAGACAATGCATAAATGTGTGTGTGAGAGAGAATGTGTGTGTAAGAGAATGTGTGCATATGTTTTGGCAATGCTGTAAGAGTGTGTGTTTGTGTGTGTGTGTGTGTGTCTACGTGTGTGTGTGTGTGTGTGCGCTGCTATGGTAAATGAGATATAATTTTCTTACCCAATATCATCAAAGTGCAGTCTAAGGACCGCCCAGACAGTCACACACACAGTAGGAGTCCCTGCAAGAGCAGATACACACACACACACACACACACACACACACACACGCACACGCACACACACACACACACAGACGGGAGAAGATCAGTACCTCAAACACATGACATGTAACCTGGGTAACTGGGATGGGATTCTGGCCTCTCCCTGCCATGGTGATTGACAGCTTACCCCACCCGATGATGGTGTACCAGTAGAAGTATCTCCTCTCCGGGAAGAAGGTCTCCACCAGCAGGGTGAAGAGGTACAGCCCCTCGATGAAGAGCCAGAAGTAGTTGGACATGACGCAGTAGTGGAAGAACACCATCACCGCCCTGCACTCCACCTGCAACACACACACACACCACACACACACACACACACGCACACACACACACACACGGATGCACCCAAAAACACCACACACACATACACATACACGCATGCATGCACGCATGCACACACACACACCCCCAAAAACACCACACACACATACACATACACGCATGCATGCACGCATGCACACACACACACGCCCAAAAACACCACACACACATATGCGCGCACGCACACACACAAACCACAAACACAGAGGGCGATCAGAAGTTGGGTTTGGTTTCACAGGTAGACAGCCATCTCACTGAACGGGTTTTCTTCAACAGAAGCTCGCAGCGTAGAACTGCACGTCCAGCCTGACGTTTGAAAAACCACCCGCAGCTCTGAATGAATATTCCACTTCCTATACGCTCCAGAACTAGAATCAGCCGTGACCTCACGCACTAACTGCGTCTGAACGATCAGTAATGAGACCGTGCGAAGCAGCCATTGGCTGCGAGCCGCTCACAGTGTGCAGGAAGCAGTGATTGCTGTCTTCCTCGGCGAAGAGCACCCCGTCTTTGATGAAGACTGAGATGGCCCTCAGGATGAAGGACACAAACAGGTTCATGTGGATGAAGTTCCTGGTGCAGTGGAGCTTCCTGCAGGAGGAGGAAGAGAGGTAGAACGCAGCAGATTTCCCAGCAGCCCTCGCTTACACACTCACTCACTCACTCACACACTCTCTCACACACACACACACACACACACACACACACACACACACACACACACACACACACACACACACACACACACACACACACACACACACACACACACACACACACACACACACACACACTCACACACACTCACACACACACACACACACACACACACACACACACACTCACACTCACACACACACACACACACACACACACACACTCACACACACACACACACACACACTCACACACACACACACACACACACACACACACACACACTCACACACACACACACACACACACACACACACACACACACACACACACACACACACACACACTCACACACACTCACACACACACACACACTCAAACGGGAGTAAATAATGCACCTCTTCTCCTCTCTGGCTTCACTCACCTGAACCTGCACAGGATGACCATGGCGGTTGTCAAGGAGACCAGGGAGGTGCTGTAGCCGACGGTGTATAAGGCCTTGACCGAGACATAGTACATGTCCTGCCAAACCACAAACAACAGCACAGGGAGATTTTACACAAACGCATCACAGGAGCCCCGATGCAGTGGATATGAAGCTACAGCACACTGCTCAATGCCAACAAGAATATCTGTGATTTCATTTATTTATAAAGGTCATACAGTTTAACTGTGCTTTTCTGCAGGAAATGAACAGTCAGAGTCGGGGGGGCAGGGGGGATAATGAACGCGCAACGGCGAGGGTGGCGGGACTTCCTGTGGCTCCGGATGGACAGAGAGGATCATGGGAAAATGGAGAGAGCAGCAGGACGTCATGTGGCTACAGATGGACAGAGAGGATCATGGGGAACGGCTGAGGGTGGTGGGACTTCCTGTGGCTTCGAATGGACAGAGAGGATCATGGGAAAAGGTTGAGGGCGGAGGGACTTCCTGTGGCTTCGGATGGACAGAGAGGATCATGGGAAAAGGTTGAGGGTGGAGGGACTTCCTGTGGCTCCGGGTGGACAGAGAGGATCATGGGAAAAGGTTGAGGGTGGAGGGACGTCCTGTGGCCCCAGATGGACAGAGAGGATCATGGGGAATGGCTGAGGGTGGTGGGACTTCCTGTGGCTTTGAATGGACAGAGAGGATCATGGGAAAAGGGGAGAGGGCGGTGGGACTTCCTGTGGCTCCGGGTGAACAGAGAGGATCATGGGAAAAGGGGCAGAGGGCGATGGGAATGGCGCTCACCGGCTTGGTGCCGTTGCCGTCATCGAGGCAGGCGTCCACGTAGTGAGGGAAGGTCTCGGACCAGCCGTCCTCCGTGCAGTTACGGCTGATCCTGCCCAGATCTGAAAGCACAGCGCCTCCATCTTATTGGCCAGCAAACCGTGAGGCTCAATCTCATTGGCCAGCAAACTGTGAGGCTCAATCTCATTGGCTGGCACACAGGCAAGTTGAGGTAATAATAATAATAATAATAATAATAATAATAATAATAATAATAATAATAATATGCTAAAACTGTTGTTCAAATGACGCTCAGAAATGAAACACTTAAAAATTAAAGACGATAAAATGAAGACTAAAAAAGTACGGTTTATTACCGCCATACTGCCATTAAGATGTGGGAGGGGGGGGTTTTAACATGCTTCAGAATCATGATTCACAGAACAATAATTATTTTAATGGAAACAGCACAGCCCACTGGGGGATGAGTAATGTGGGTCATCAGAACGAAAACCAGAACAGGAGAACTGGCAGGAATGAATGGGGAATAAAGGACAGAACAATTAGAGAGAGAGAGAGAGAGAGAGAGAGAGAGAGAGAGAGACTGAGCTGCCGCAGCGTATTCTTCTGACCCTATCGTTACCAAGGCAATGCCCCTGAGACAGAACACAGAGACAGTGGAATCTTCCACGGGACAAACGCCATGGCGACACCTGTTGTTTCACCTAGGGTGACACCTAGGGTGGTTTTCAAACTTTTTTTTTTTTAAGGAAATGATTTTGTTTATGATAATGTTTAGGGTGAGATTGTGTTTTTTTTTTCACATGTTAACAATTGCAACTTTTGGTAGCCAAACAAGTTACAAAAGTGCATTTAGCATGGCAATGAAGGCGTATGGCACTGTGCTTTTTTGTGCCTGAGTGAGTGAGAGTGTGTGTGTGTGTGTGTGTGTGTCTGAGTGAGTGAGTGAGTGAGTGTGTGTGTGTGTGTGTGTGTCTGAGTGTGTGTGTGTGTGTGTGTGTCTGAGTGAGTGAGTGAGTGTGTGTGTGTGTGTGTGTCTGAGTGTCTGAGTGAGTGAGTGAGTGTGTGTGTGTGTGTGTGTGTGTCTGAGTGAGTGAGTGAGTGAGTGTGTGTGTGTGTGTCTGAGTGAGTGTGTGTGTGTGTCTGAGTGAGTGAGTGAGTGTGTGTGTGTGTGTGTGTGTGTGTGTGTCTGAGTGAGTGAGTGAGTGTGTGTGTGTGTGTGTCTGAGTGAGTGAGTGTGTGTGTGTGTGTGTGTGTGTCTGAGTGAGTGAGTGATTGTGTGTGTGTGTGTGTGTGTGTGTGTGTGTCTGAGTGAGTGAGTGATTGTGTGTGTGTGTGAGTGAGTGAGTGAGTGTGTGTGTGTGTGTGTCTGAGTGAGTGAGTGATTGTGTGTGTGTGTGTGTCTGAGTGAGTGAGTGATTGTGTGTGTGTGTGTGTCTGAGTGAGTGAGTGATTGTGTGTGTGTGTGTGTATGCACATGGCTCTATCCTGAAGAACCCAAACTGACGCGGCAGACACCTGCCACTCACCCTCCAGGTTCTGGCTCATGATCCTGAAGAGCTCGGGGCAATCCACCACCACCACGTCGCCCACGGCAGCCGGCTGCCAGCAGGTCAGGTTGTCCCACATCCAGGGGCAGCCTGCCGGGGAACACCAGCGACACATCAAGTCCCCGCAAAGGAGGCCGCAGGCGGGGCTCTCATATAAAGGACGGAACACACTAATGAAACACATTAAACACCACACTGCCGCTCAGAGATCTGTGGGAAGCAGGAGCACTACTCTGTCTCACCAGCAGGGGGCACTCTGGGATTTATTATTCTACTCTGTTGCACCTAATGTGGACAAATTCCCCATGGTACATTAGGTACACACACTGGTTCATAAATAAAAATGATAGGTAGGTAGATGTAGAAACAGACAGCTGACATTAGAAACAGAAATATCCCAAAATTACTGCTGTATTACACGCTGAAGCCACATTTTATATCAAGATTTTATTTTGCCCTAGTAACACACGTAACGCAACTGGTGCATATCTCAGGTTGCTCATTTTATGGAAGAAACATCTCGGCATGCTGACAGCAGCAAACCAACACATTCATAATTCAGGGATTTGTAATTTCATTACCGCCTGCAAGTTGAAACAGCTAGAACACACACACACACATGCACACGCACACGCACACATACACACGTACGCACACGCACGCACGCACACGTACACACGTATGCACACATGCACGCACGCACGCACGCGCACACACACACACACACACACACACACACACACACGCACACACACCCAAACGCCCAAACAAGGCTTCATGCTTCATTCGGTGTTGACAGGCAGCTAACCTCATTTATTGTGTTTCTGCCAATGATCATTCATAGATGTGTTGAAATGATGATGGACACTATTTATGTTATTTGCACACTGGTTGAATGAATGGTGGAGCTGATCTATTAGCTCTTTATCCGTGGAGTATAACCCCCCCCCCCCACACCCCACCCTCCGGTGGATCACATTGTTGGCTGTTGTTTCATTCAACAGAGAAACGACTCCAACACCTGAATACCAACACTGCGAGCAGTACAGAGAGGGGGGAGGGGGGGACAGAGAGAGGGGGGGGGGGGGGGGGGGGGGGGTGAGGGGCTGGGGAGAGAGAGAGAGGGGGAGGGGCTGAGAGAGAGAGAGAGAGAGAGAGGAGAGGGGGAGAAAGAGAGAGAGAGTGAGAGAGAGAGCGAGAGAGAGAGTGTCTTGTGGAAGTGTGATGCTGGCAGATCTCCGTGATCTCTGTCATTGTTATTCCGACGCCCTTATCGGACGTATGAGAGTGACATCAGGGCAGCACTGTGACATCAAACGGCGTTAAAACACAGCTCTCTCCACAGAACATCAGCCTTGGGCCACACGGGAGATCACACTGTCCTCAGACTCCACGTCCACATCCTGCAAACAGCCCTCATTCATTTGCTTTTCACTTTTTTTGGCTGGACCGCAACAGTGGGGCCAGCCCTACAAACGCGAATGTCTGTGACTGAGTGACTGAGTGATGAAGTTACACCATTGGTCGGCCGAGTTATGAAGTTACGCCATTGGTCGGCCGGATGACGTGTGTTAGGTCCAGCCATATGCTAGGTTTTGACCTGGTCTTGTTTTTTTACTTTCAGCCATCTCTGGAAGAGTTACAAAGAAAAGAAAGGGAAACGAAAGCAGTATGCTCAGAAATAACAGCACGGAAAGTGTCTCATATTTCATTCCTCTTATTCCCATGACAACTCTGAGGTCAAAAGGCCCAAATGTTTGTGGGTGTGTGTGCGTATGTATGTATGTGTGTCTGTGCACGTGTATGTATGTATGTATGTGTGTCTGTGCACGTGTATGTATGTATGTATGTATGTGTGTCTGTGCACGTGTATGTATGTATGTATGTATGTATGTGTCTGTGCACGTGTATGTATGTATGTATGTGTGTTCACAGTGTCCTCATGTTCCTATACACACCATCTTCATAATGTTCCTTTTCACAGGGTCCTCATAATGTTCCTTTACACAGTGTCCTCATAATGTTCCTATACAGTGTCCTCATAATGTTCCTTTACACAGCGTCCTCATAATGTTCCTATACACAGCGTCCTCAGAATGTTCCTATACACAGTATCCTCATAATGTTCTTACACACAGCATCCTCATAATGTTCTTAAGCACAGCATCCTCATAATGTTCCTATACACAGTGTCCTCATAATGTTCTTACACACAGCATCCTCATAATGTTCTTACACACAGCATCCTCATAATGTTCTTACACACAGCATCCTCATAATGTTCCTATACACAGTGTCCTCATAATGTTCCTCTAACAGCTCAGTAAACAGACCAGCAGAACTCTTAACACCAAATGCTACACAAGGATCACAATAGCTCCCCGGCCCCAAATTTCCATGTGTGTCACACACACCTGACGTTTAATGTCCCTGTGATTGCATTACCCAGGCCGTGATGCCCTGGAGGTGTACTTCAACTGAGGCGTAAAGGTTTACTCTACACCAGGTCTCCTCCAGGGCCAGACCCCACCAGCATCAATAAACACATACCTGGGGGCTGAGTGGTAACCCGGCAACCCCCAATAATAATAATAATATAATAATAATAATAATAATAATAATAATAATAATAATAATAATAATAATAATAATAATAATAATCCATCCATCCATTATCTATACCTGCTTATTCCTGGTCAGGGTCATGGGAGGTGCTAGAGCCTATCCCAGCATGCAATACACCATGGACGGTTTTCCAGTCCATCACAGAATAAATAATAATAATAATAATAATAATCCATCCATCCATTATCTATACCTGCTTATTCCTGGTCAGGGTCATGGGAGGTGCTAGAGCCTATCCCAGCATGCATTGGGGAGGCAGGAATACACCATGGACGGTTTTCCAGTCCATCACAGAATAATGACAATAATAATAATAATAATAATAATAATAATAATAATAATAATAATAATAATAATAATAATAATAATAATATGATAGCACGGTAGGTGAATAGTTAAGAAGCGCAGTAATGCTATGAGACCCCAGCCTGTGATTAAGCTGTCCTCTCTGGTTACCCGTGACAACCAGGGTGTGAAATTCAGGGGTCCGCGGTTCTGTGTAAATTCCACGCCCTGAATCCAGGCTGGCTGACGGCCCGTGCAACGCCACAAGGCCACCCGCGACCCCGGGAGAGGGAGAGGGAGGAGGAGAGAGGGAGAGGGAGGAGGAGAGAGGGAGGAGGAGAGAGGGAGAGGGAGGAGGAGAGAGGGAGAGGGAGGAGGGAGAGGAGAGGGAGAGGAGAGAGGAGAGGAGAGGGGAGAGGGAGGGAGAGGAGAGGGAGAGGGGAGGGAGAGGGGGAGGGAGAGGGAGGAGGAGAGGGAGAGGGAGGAGGGAGAGGGAGAGGGAGGAGGAGAGGAGGAGAGGGAGGAGGGAGGGAGGAGGAGGAGGAGAGAGGGAGGAGGGGAGAGGGAGGGTGAGGGAGAGGGAGAGGGAAGAGGGAGAGAGGGAGAGAGAGAGGGAGAGGGAGAGGGAGAGGGAGGAGGAGAGGGAGGAGAGGAGGAGGGAGAGGGAGGAGGAGGAGAGGGAGAGGGAGAGAGGGAGAGGGAGGAGGGAGAGGGAGGGGAGGAGGGAGGGAGAGGGAGAGGGAGAGGGAGAGAGGGAGAGAGGGAGGGAGAGGGATGGAGAGAGGGAGGAGGGGAGGGAGAGGGAGGAGGGAGAGGAGAGGGGAGGGAGAGAGGGAGAGAGGGAAGGGAGGGAGAGGGAGGAGAGAGGGGAGAGGGATGGAGGGAGCCCGGGAGAGGAGAGAGGGAGGTGCTGGGGAGAGGGAGAGAGGGAGAGGGAGGGAGAGGAGAGAGGGAGAGGGAGGAGGGAGAGGGAGAGGGAGGGAGAGGGAGAGGAGGGAGGGAGGAGAGTGAGGGAGGGGAGAGGGAGAGGAGGGAGAGAGGGAGAGGAGAGAGGAGAGTGAGGGAGAGAGGGAAGGGAGAGGGAGAGGGAGGGAGAGAGGGAAGGGAGTGGGAGAGGGAGGGAGAGAGGGAAGGGAGTGGAGGGAGGGGGAGAGAGGGAAGGGAGAGGGAAAGGGAGGGAGAGAGGGAGAGGGAGGGGGAAAAACATGTGGGATTAATGTGGGCACTTCACGGGGATGACAGCATGAAGACAGAAAGGCAGCAGGGTTTCTGCTGCAGACCTGACCTTCCTGTGCGAGCTCAACTACAGCCAGAGAGCATGGCCATCTCTCACTCTCTCTCTCTCTCTCTCTCTCTCTCTCTCTCTCTCTCCCTCTGTTTCTCCTGCTCTCTCCTCTCTCTCTCACTCACTGTTCCGTTCTCTCCTCTCTATCTCCCCCATTCTGTTTTTCTGTCTCACTCTCTCCCCATTCTCTCTGTCCACCTGTCTCACTGTCTGTACTGCTGTAATTGCAACCCCCCTCTTCCCCTTTCCCCTGTCTCTCCACCCTTTCTCTCCCTCCATCTCGCTTTCTCTCTTCCTCTTGTACCCAGTCTCCCTCCTCCTCTCCTACCCCCCACCCCCCCCTCTTCCCTCATTCTCTCATTCTCTCCATCCCGCAGTTCAGTGTGTCAGTGGTATTTCCCCTGTTCTCTGCCTGTTCCGTGGAGCCAAGCCTCCTGTGATTGGCTGTTCATTAGGCACACTGACACCCCTTAAAGGCTGGGGGCTGTGGGGGGGCCGGGGGGGGGGGGGGGGGGGGGGGGGGGGGGGGTGTTTCTGGGTAGAGGGGAGATTGCGGGAGCAAAGGGGGGGGGGGGGGGGGGCAGGACAGCGGGAGGTAAAACAGGGGGGCTAAGGGATGAGGCACTGCTCTCTGACACGGACTGGACAGAGAGAGTGGAGACCTGTTTCCTAGCAACGCTGGACCCGAGATTAACCAATGGCAACCCGCAATTTCCCGGCTACACTGCTGGCCACGGGGCCACTGAGGGTTTAAGAAGAGCGATGCACATGAACCGCAAATCACTAATATTAACCATGCTGAAAATCACACGTGTGTGAAATCACGTTTATTTAAGAAAACTTTATAATTAAATTAAAAATCAAATAATAATTAAACAACAAAAAATAAGCCATTGAAAATTATAAAACCATTATCATTAGACACTCCCTCTTTTCTCTCTCCTGCTCTCTCTCTCATTCTCTCTGTCCTTCTCTACCTCTACCTCTACCTCTCCCGCTCTCTCTCTCTCTCTCTCTCTCTCTCTCTCTCTCTCTCTCTGTCCTTCTCTACCTCTCCCGCTCTCTGTCTCTTCCTCCCCGTCTCTCTCACTCAGGGGATGTAGTAAATTGCTGACTGAGACATTAGCAGGCGACTGCACTGTCACAGAAGCAACTGTAAACCCTGCATAAGGCCTGCACATGCATTCATAAGCATTCATAAGCATTCATAAGAATACACAAGCATTCATAAGCATTCATAAGAATACACAAGCATTCATAAGTATTCATAAGAATACACAAGCATTCATAAGCATTCATAAGAATACATAAGCATTCATAAGTATTCATAAGTATTCATAAGTATTCATAAGTATTAATAAGCATTCATAAGCATTCCAATTGACATAACCTGGCAGTGAAGGCAACACTGCATTGTACAGACAGCACTTATCTATACACACATGCCTACACACACACACACACTCACAGACCCACACACACACACACGCACACGCACACTCACAGACCCACACACACACACACACACACACACACACAGACCCACACAACACACACACACAACACACACCATCACACGACAAGCACACACACACAACAACGGGACACACACAATAGGGAAGTAAACACACACGGGCCTACTAACCAAACTCGGGGTCGTTGGCGGGGTCGTCTTCGGCCATTTGCTCCATGCATTTCTCGTGCTCCCGTTTGATCACGCAGTACGAATTTTCTGATGGCTGAGTCGAGATCTGGAACAGCAGAAGAAACAAAGCACACTTTATACCGAGCCAACCACACACAAACCATACCGACACCGCATTATACCGCACACAAAGAAGCGCCATACCGACCACAACGCATTATACCACACAGCCAACCATACAGACTTACCGACACAGCAACAATTACAGATACCACACCAACCATACCGACAACGCCTTATCCCACACACCAAGATACAGAGGGACTACATATACCACACACAACAACCACACCACACAAACCATACCGACACCGCATTACACCACACACCAACCATACAGAGACTACATTACACCACACACCAACCATACAGAGACTACATTATACCACACACCAACCATACAGACAACGCATTACACCACACACCAACCATACAGACACCCCATTTTACAGAGACACAAACCATACAGACACCGCATTTTACACAGGGACACACCACAGACAACCATACCACACACAGACACTGTATTACACACAAATACAGCACGTATTATACCACACACAAACCATACAGACACCGCATTATACCACACACCATACAGACAACTACTATATACCACACACACCAACATACAGAGAACTACATTAGACCACACATGCAACCAATACAGACAAACGCATTACACCACAAACCAAACCATACATGACACCGACATTATATACCACCACACCACTACAGAGGACTTACATTATACCACACACAAACCATACCGACAACGCATTAAACCACACACCAACCATACCGAAACCGCATTATACCGCACACCATTCAGCTATGACATTACAGTCGGGGGGCAGGTGTATTCCGTACAGTAGAACAGCTGCTCAGATCAACCTGCAGAAACTCACAACGACCGCGCCTGGTTTTGTAACTTGCCCTGGGAATAAGGGCGTCGGTCCAACGACCGCGGCGCAACAGCAACGCGCGTTTAACACGCTGCGGCCGTGACGCAGCGCTGCCTTCAGCCTTTAAAGGGCGGCCGCGCCTGCAGCACATGCTCACAGCGTCGCCTGGGGCTGAGACAGCGGCGTGTAGCAGTCAGCAGCTAGCGGGAGCTAATTTAAAAATAGCCCCCAGCAGCACCGACCGCGCCGGCGGGGCCCCCAGCAGCACCGACCGCGCCGGCGGGGTTTAAAAAATCACGCTGGGTGACAGCCGTGCGGCCTCACGACCCTTCCCCCCCTCCTCTCTCTCTCTCCCTCTCTCTCTCCCCTCCTCCCTCTCTCTCCCCTCCCCTCTCTCTCTCTCTATCTCCCTTTTTTTCCTCTCTCTCTCCCTTCTTCCTTCTCTCTCCCTCTAAACTCTCATCCCTCTCTCCCTCTCTCCCTCCCTTCCCCTCTCTCTCTCCTCTCTCTCTCCCTCCCTCGTTCTAAACTCATCCCTCTCTCCCTTCTCGCCTCCCTTTCCCTCCTCTCTCTCTCTCTCTCCCTCCGTTAAACTCATCCCTCTCTCCCTCTCTCCCTCCCTTCCCCTCTCTCTCTCTCTCTCCCTCTCTCCCTCCCTCCGTTAAACTCATCCCTCTCTCCATCTCTCCACCTCCCTGCAGACTCAATGAGGCGAGGGCCACACCCGAGACTCCGCCCCGGGGCCCGTGGGGGTGGGGTGGGGGGGGCGGATCTTTGCCAAGACTGACAGCGTCAGCAGAAAAGCAGCCGGAGACGACCCCCAGCCCCCACAGAACAAGGGCAGAACCGTTACTTAACCAGAACAGGGGGATGGCATTCAGACACCACTGCTGCTCTACACACACACACACACACACACGCACATAGTTACACACACGCGCGCATGTGCACTCACTATGCACACACACACACACACACTACACATGCACACACACACACACACACACACGCACATAGAGTTGTAATCGGTGTGCGCAGTAAAGATGGAGGATTTCAGTTAGCCTCCCACCACCCCCCACCCCTCCACACCCCCCCACCCCCTATTCTCTGTGGGAGAGGAGAGGTCCCTGGGACAATACCCCCCCCCCCCTTCCCCACCTCATGGAGCATCAGAGCACACTGCACATCCCAAAAAGAGGAAAATGTCCCGTTTTTGTGATAATGCTAGGCTGTTCTGATAATATTTTGTAGCACTGAATTATTTCTACTAATGATTTCAAAAAGTAGCACACACTGGCTTATTGATGAAACAGGAAACTCTTCCTTGAAATGCAGTAGTGTCATTTTTATTGTGAAACGCAGTGAATTGTATATAGACATTTCTTTTTTAATATAGCAATAATTGTCATGATTGGTTTTGTTGTGATATATTTGAATGCACCCAACAGAATGTGTTATGAAGCAAAAGATACACTGGCATGTATTGGAAAATATATTCAGTGGCGTCCTGCACATTTTCAGATGTATTATTAAACATAGTAAAGCACATTTTGTGAAATATGTCGATACAGTAAAGTTGCATCCCAGGACTGGGATGACAGGTAGTGAGTGCAGGGAGTGATGCAACAGAACAACATGACTGACCTTTAGGAGTGATGCCCCCCCCCCGCTACGACCCCCCCACCCTGAAGCTGGGCACGCAACCTCCCCCGACAGCGGCGCAGTCGGCATCGTTATAATTAGCGAGCTGGCGGGGGCACGGCGAGGGGCGGAGTCCTGGGTAATTATAGACGGACGGCCGTGCAGATTTTCTGACGCAAAAAAAACCCGTTAATAACAGCTGATCTCACTTCAGCACTGTTTTGGAACGCATCACAGGTGATCTCTCTGAACGCGCGCGCTGATGTAAACATCAATCACAGGTGATCTCTCTGAACGCGCGCGCTGATGTAAATATCAATCACAGGTGATCTCTCTGAACGCACGCGCTGATGTAAACATCAATCACAGGTGATCTCTCTGAACGCGTGGTCTGATGTAAATATCAATCACAGGTGATCTGGGGGAAGGTGCGCTCTGATGTAAATATCAATCACAGGTGATCTGGGGGAAGGTGCGCTCTGATGTAAATATCAATCACAGGTGATCTCTCTGAACACACGCTCTGATGTAAATATCAATCACAGGTGATCTGGGGGAAGGTGCGCTCTGACGCACATCAGGGGCCATGTTCCCGCCAGTGGGCTGATGGGGGGAACAGAGTGGCTCGGAGCTGACCTCTGACCCTTGACC
>CM045886.1:68301685-68321685 GCA_025169545.1 Anguilla japonica | reverse complement strand
AGGGAGATTTTTTTTTTTTTTTTTTTTTTTGGCAAACCCTGTTAAATGAAGGTTCTCAGAATGGTGGGAAAGAGGCGTGCGTGTTGCCATGCCAACCTCCAGGCAGAGGGACAGAGCAGACTCGCGCAGATGGAGCCGTTAGCGTCACTGCGCTCTCCAACCGCCTCACCCGCGGCCCCAAAGAAGGCTAGACCCGGGCCAAAGCAGCTCCGCGGCGGCGCTAACTCCGCGGCTAACCTGTATCTTAACCAGGCGCTAACTCCACGGCTAACCTGTATCTTAACCAGGCGCTAACTCCACGGCTAACCTGCATCTTAACCAGGCGCTAACTCCACGGCTAACCTGTATCTCAATCAGGCACTAACTCCACGGCTAACCTGTATCTCAATCAGGCACTAACTCCGCGGCTAACCTGTATCTTAACCAGGCGCTAACTCCACGGCTAACCTGTATCTCAATCAGGCACTAACTCCGCGGCTAACCTGTATCTAACCCGCTCAACTCCACGGCTAACCTGTATCTCAATCAGGCACTAACTCCACGGCTAACCTGTATCTCAATCAGGCACTAACTCCGCGGCTAACCTGTATCTTAACCAGGCGCTAACTCCACGGCTAACCTGCATCTTAACCAGGCGCTAACCCTGTTCATGGAGATCTACCATCCTGGAGATCTTCATTACAACCCTAGCAAAGATCACCTCATTCAACAGCTAGAGCAGGGCTGTCCAACCCTGTTCATGGAGATCTACCATCCTGGAGATCTTCATTACAACCCTAACAAAGCGCACCTCATTCAACAGCCAGAGATCTCGTCAAGCTCCTAAATAATAGAATCAGTTTGGCGAAATTAGGGTTGAAATGAAAACCTTCAGGACAGTAGATCTCCAGAAACAGGGTTGGGCAGCTCTGTCTTACATCATCATATTATATATATGCATTTTATTGGCTGTCTCTTTCTGCTTTCTGGGAAGTTAAGACAACCTCCTGCGAGGTAACGCTGCTTACAGTGAACCCACAATCATGAGGGGGCGGGGCTTGACTGAGAGAGCTCACAGTGATTGGCCACTGTGGAGTTCAAAACTCGGGAGACGGGGCATAAATGGCAGAGTATGACATCACGAAAGCAGACACTCTGAATTCTAGAATACCGAACATCGTCCTTTTTGGGGGTCGAAGTTCAAGATTAAATTGAATATGTCGCAACCAGTCTGAACCCTGGCAGGAACACAGCCAAAAGCACGGGTGAAAACAGTATCAAAAAGTATCCATTGCAGAGCCAGATATTTCCACTGCTGTTAAATGGAATTTTTTTTTTTTTTTTTTTTGAATAGTCGTGTTTCCTTTACACTACACTTTACGATTGTCTCTGGCTTTGCTACCTGGCACATTACAGTCATAATGGCTTTCCTGGAAGTCTTCCTGCGCACTCGAACGCTTCACAGCTTCAACAATTAATCACAGCCAACCAAAAAAAAAAAAAAACCAAAAGAAAACAAAACAAAACATCCCACCGCATTAATATGCAAAATGCTGTTACTCTCCTGTTTAATTATTTATAGAACACATTCTGTATCTCCCTTTCACGGTATGCGCCTGTGTGAATCGTAGCTTGTCATTTGGCATTCTGAACAGTGCCAGGATTTAATTCAGTTACTTTGGAAGAAGAAACGTGTATCTGTAGCTTTTGAGATTTACAAAGCCCCCTCCCCTCCAAGTACCGACCCCCCTGAAATAATACTGCAGTAATCCTGAGACCTTGGTAGGACTTACACTGGCACTGATCTATAAATCTCTATAATCTATAAAGCACCTTGTGTGAAAGGCATGGAGCAGGGTTGCCCAACCCTGTTCCTGGAGATCTACCATCCTGTAGGTTTTAACACCAACTTTAACAACGCACACCTGACTCTACTAATTAGCAGCTCAAAGAGATCTCTTGCTGTTGAGTGAAGTGTGCTTTGTTAGGGTTGGAGTGAAAAACTACAGGATGGTAGATCTCCAGGAACAAGGGTCGGTATCTCCTAACATAGAGGAGTTTCTGAGGAAAGAAATCAATGCTGATGATGATGATGATGATGATGATTTAATTTAATTATTATTATTATTATTATTATTATTATTATTATTATTTATTAATTATTCTGTCAGCATCATATTTCCGGACCAGTCTCTTTTCCACTTGTTCTCCGTATGGTCCTGCTCTGAGCTCCCAGGACTGTACCTCAGCAGTGTTTATACAAGTGGCCAGATGTCAAAAATGCACTCAGGGGGAATTGGGATACACATGGCCCCCATCATTTTCATCCTGTCTGCTTCAGATAGGCTTTTTTTTTTTTAACACTCTACAGGGCAGGCCACACAGTACTACAGGAGAGCCAGTGACTATTCTACACTCTACAGGCCACACAGTACTACAGGAGAGCCAGTGACTATTTAAACACTATAGGCCACACAGTACTACAGGAGAGCCAGTGACTATTCTACACCCTACAGGCCACATGGAACTACGTAAGTGCCAGGGACTATTTAACACCGTACAGGCTACACAGTACTGAGGAGAGCCAGTGAATATTCTACACCCTACAGGCCACACAGAACTACAGGAGAGCCAGTGACTATTCTACACCCTACAGGGCACACAGTACTACAGGAGAGCCAGTGACTCTCTGGGCCTGTGCAGTTGTTAGGAATATGGATGCATTTGCATGTTATCACTTCCCAGTGTTGCAATACCATACTACCTGCAAACACCAAAAACCATTTAGAAACAGCTGGGGGAAAACAAAAGCACTGAAAAATAACAATAGTTATGCACACACACATGCCCACTCACTCACTCACTCACACACGCACTCTTACACACACAGACACACACACACTCGCACACACTTGCACGCACTCACACACGCACGCACACGCACACTCACACACGCACACTCATTTCACTTATCACTTCAAGCATTTCCCTTACCACAAATTTGTCATGAAAACGTGGAAGGGTTTGGTGATGTGATAGGATTTAGGGTGTGGTGCAACAGCGAAGCAACTTGAATGGATTTCTCTGTGTAAGAAACAGAAGCACTTCTACTTCTCAACACATTCATTCATGAAACCCTTTTCATAAACATAAGTTGAATGCGTGTA
Source organism: Anguilla japonica (assembly GCA_025169545.1). NCBI lineage: Eukaryota > Metazoa > Chordata > Actinopteri > Anguilliformes > Anguillidae > Anguilla > Anguilla japonica. Next base: position 68,318,539 of record CM045886.1, on the reverse strand, counting down.
TTTGTCTCGTCCACACCTTTGCGATGGGATGATTCGGGCACGCAAAACGGCTGCATCAAAAAATTTCAACAGCCTGATCTAGAAGCATGTTTTTATCGACTTATCTTCCGTACATCTCCACACGACCGACTGGAAACGGTGCGCTCTTCTCCCCCTCGATTGACAACAATCGCACCTGCATCCGAAGGTGACTGAATGGCGCACAGCGAGGACCACGCACTGCGGCCGCCCGTCGTGCCCCGCTGTCCCGTCGTGTTACGCCATTACAGATTTTTGATTAACGCAGCATTCTGACGGGTGTCACGCGACCCCTTTTCACTACGGTTCGCGATGTTTCCCCACGTATTGCAGCGGTTCGCACACAGAAAAACACACTGCATATTTAATGAATTAAGCAATTAAATCAAGTCTTCCCTCGAGATATGGTCTTTCACCGGGGTTTAGCGGACCCCTGCTGCACATACTTAATTTAATGTTTTGTTTTTGCTATTATTATTATTATTAGTAGTAGTAGTAGTAGTAGTAGGAGTAATTGTAATAATTTCATTTTATATTTTAGAGGCTGCTGCTAATAAATCAGGTAGGCGACACGTGTATTTGCAATATTTCTCTTCAACGTGTTGATACGTTTAATCTTCCCTAACATTCTCTGTCGAACGCAACTACCTGCCACAATGTGCAGAAATCAATCTGTCTTACAATGCACCGTTCCGCTATTAAGACTTCGCCAAGCGTCTATATCCCTACAATCACGGTCATCACGATGCTGTGGAACGCGCGGTCTCACGGGTCGATCACTGAGCCCGTCACGTCTTAGTAGACAGAACAGACAACACCGTGTTTTCCCCCAAGCAAATAAAACATATATCTTGATTTGGTTGACACGAAATGGCAACTGACCTTTTAATTCGACTGCTGGAGAAAAGAGAAGCGGTATTCTTACCATCGCAATGGCGAAATGACGTTCCTAAATGACACCTCCTCGGACGGGAGTTAATTCACACGTAGCACATATTCCTTAGAATGCGGAGTGTCCGACAAGAGACCGATTTGACGCGCGCTTCTTCGGGGGTCACTGGTATTTATTTTTTAGTTATTGCAGAAGTTGGGTTTTTTCATGCGCTGAAGCTTTTCTGGAGGAAGACAGCCTGACACAAAAACATAAAGTGTGAATGTCAGACCCACAACGTAGGATTGATGTCCATGAAGCGCAATTCGTCTGTGGTCGGTTACTCACATCGGATTTGTTCGGAAATATTTCCGCGCTGGGGTCAGAAAAACATTGTATCTAAGTGACGTACATTTCTATAAACTAGTTCACTTCGCTTCTCCCGCACGATGCTTCGCATTTCATTGCGAGCCTGCAGTTCGAACACGCCTCCGTAGCGTCTGTTACGTGCCTGGGACCACAGCCAATGAGAGAGCGCCGTCGCTATTAGCCGGGCAGAAGGTGTGAGCGTTCGGTTCACAGTGAGGAGCGCGAGCTCGAGTTTATATTCCCTGCTTTGCTCTCTTCGGCTGCGTGCACCCCCAACCCCCCCAAACGACCGTCCTGACTGCAATAGGCTACTTACCAGACAAGCAGCAGAAACGTGGCCAGTGCTGCGTAAGCAAGCTGCGCTAAGTAGCTAGAAACTGATTAAAAGGGCTTGGGAAAGTGGTGGACGATGCAGGAAGGCCCGAAGAGAAATTTGTCAAAAGAAAAATTTCGCTACCTTGAATAACCTTCAGTAGTCTGAGGCTACTGAACTACTGCTACTATACTACTACTGCTACTACTACTATTACTATAATAACAATAATAAACGTCAGAATGACTGTAGGCTACAGGTAAAGTTAAGCTGGAATACGCCCAGGTAAAAGGTAAAGATCAAGCGTGGATTTCAGCACCTTGGAGAAGGCTCGGGGGACGCGGAGGCGGTGAGGAAGGAATCAATTTTGTCCTTTTAACAAGCAACACGGAATGAATTTGCGTAGTAGGTAGCTTCGTCGTTCCATTATACGATCGGGCAATTACATATTTGCGTGGTTTGTGCCTGAACAGGCAGCTACTGCCGCAGTCACCGAGGAGATACTGTTACTCATCTCAGTCCCTTGCCAATATTACAAGTGTTTATTAAAGCAACGGCGTTATTTATTTATTTATTTATTTATTTATTTTATTTATTTATTTATTTATTTATTTATTTATTTATTTATCGTAATACTTTTTTTTCACATTGTACTTAACCAGTCAAAGGGATCGTGGGACAGGGGGAGGGGCTCTATGCATATGATATGTTAATTCAGAATGAATTTACGCCACCAGGCCTAAATATTTGGCTTTCCGTACGTCTTTGCCCTTTGCAGCAGAGAGGCAGAAATGACAGTGTGTTAAATATATATATATATATACACATATATGTGGAGCAGAGGCATGTGTGAGGAGGATTCTGGGTAATCGAACCAGCGGGCGAGGGTGCGGAGTGAGCGCTATGGGCGTCCAATCACGTATGAGCGTATTTTTAAGCTGGGGGGGCACGGCGTGACCTTCCGGACGGAACGCTGGCTTAGTGGTGTTCCACACACCCCTCGTTTCCCTGGGCCGGATCAGACACACGGAACAAACAGAGAACGCCGGACTGCGCAGAGAAAGAGAATTGGGGGGGGGGGGGGGGGGGGGGCTTCGGAAGAGGTGATGAAAAACAGAAAAGAGAACACTCTCACTCACCTGAGCTCCAGGCCTTTAGGGGGCAGCACACCGCATGCTGTGAGAGGTGTATTCTTCCAGCTCCAAATGCTCCAAAAAGGCCCCTTTCTTGCTTTCTCCAGGGTTTCTTGTTTTTCTCTCTCTCTTTCTCTCTCGCTCTCTCCCTCCCTCCCTCCCTCCCTCCTGATTTTATTCCCCTCTTTCATAAAAGCTCTCGTCTCATCCCTCGTGTAGAGTTCTGGAGTTTTGGGCCTCACAGCGTTCTGAATGTCTCTGACGCGCATCCAGTAATAAAGTTTTTTTTTTTTTTTTTTTTCAAAGCACGTTCATGCGGTGGATCGGTAACCATGACGCAAGTGCGTGGGAGGCCGGGGGGCCTCTTTTTCAAAAGAGCGCCTAAAAATACACTCTTTCTTTCCCTGACAGTCTTGACAGCAACTTCTACTCTGACGGAATTATTCATCAAACAAACCAAAGGCGGAAAAACAGAATGATAAAGCAGGGAGGTGGAGTGAATTCCACTCCGGAGAACCCGGGAGAACCCTGGAGAACCCTGGAGAACCCTGGGGAGAACCCTGGAGAACCCTGGAGAACCCTGATCATATCCTGCTGTTTGGGCCCTAGTGGCCTCCCGTCCCCGCAGGAACAAGGGAAGAGAAGAGGAGGGCAAGGAGGTGTCAGGGACGAAGGTGTTTGCCTGTTCCCTCCTGCCCTTTCTCTCTCTCTCAGAGATGGAGACGACCCAGAAGCAAGCAGGAGCGCGTAGTGCAGCAGCCAGGGGGAACTGGGCGCGTGCGTCTCAGAGGTTGCCACTTCAACTCCAGGATGGGGCACAGCAGTCGCGCTCCTGGGTGTTTACGGCTGCAGCACCGCCGCCGTAAACACAAGGAAGCAGACGCCCGGTTTGCACCAAATTAAGAAAAAAGGCTTATTCACAGAAAGGTACTAAAGAATATACAAACAACCCCAAACTGAAAAGAGAGAGAGAGAGCCCTGGATCTTCTTCAGCAAAGCAGCGTATGAGGGCAGAGTCCCTCGTTGCACGGGCAAGGGCATCAGAGGGGGCGGAGCCAGCTGAGAAACAGGCCTACAGCTTGCAACGGATTCCGAGGAATATTTACACCAGTGGTTAATCAGCAGCTGTAACATTTTCCCAATTAACCTGCAGAATTAACTAAACGAATGGCGAAAAGATTAACCAACTATTATTTTGTTTGGTTGACAGGCTTACTCATGATAGATATAATACAAGCGTAGTAACCAGGACGAAAGGTGGTCATCTGCAGTGCTGCATGAATGTAAACATTTGCTCCCGCCTGAGTCCATTCATATGCTCAGCACGGTTCACACACCCCCCCTCCCCCAGAGTGACATCATTAACTGACCCCCCCCCCCCTCCCTGCTGGAAGTAGAAAATGATATGGTGCAGTATGGGGTAACCATGGTAACTGGGACCAGATTTCAGTGCTGGGGAACTGATTTTCAATGGAAGGAGGAGGAGGTTGGGGGTGTGGGAGTTCCGGGGGCTGGGGATAGGGGGGGGGGGGGGGGGGGGGGGGGGGGGGGGGGGGGGGGGCGCAGCAGGATGGGGGCGTGGGGGTGTAATTGCAAGAGCGATGTTGGTGCAGTGGGGGAGAGCAACTGGAAAAAAATGAAAAGGAAGCAGAAATCAGCTGTCAGTACAACAGCAGCACAGGCTCAGTACTACAGCTCTTCAACTGATCCAGGGTCAGTACAACAGCGGCACAGGCTCAGTACTACAGCTCTTCAACTGATCCAGGGTCAGTACAACAGCGGCACAGGCTCAGTACTACAGCTCTTCAACTGATCCAGGGTCAGTACAACAGCGGCACAGGCTCAGTACTACAGCTCTTCAACTGATCCAGGGTCAGTACAACAGCGGCACAGGCTCAGTACTACAGCTCTTCAACTGATCCAGGGTCAGTACAACAGCGGCACAGGCTCAGTACTACAGCTCTTCAACTGATCCAGGGTCAGTACAACAGCGGCACAGGCTCAGTACTACAGCTCTTCAAACTGATCCAGGGTCAGTACAACAGCGGCACAGGCTCAGTACTACAGCTCTTCAACTGATCCAGGGTCAGTACAACAGCGGCACAGGCTCAGTACTACAGCTCTTCAACTGATCCAGGGTCAGTACAACAGCGGCACAGGCTCAGTACTACAGCTCTTCAACTGATCCAGGGTCAGTACAACAGCGGCACAGGCTCAGTACTACAGCTCTTCAACTGATCCAGGGTCAGTACAACAGCGGCACAGGCTCAGTACTACAGCTCTTCAACTGATCCAGGGTCAATACAACAGCGGCACAGGCTCAGTACTACAGCTCTTCAACTGATCCAGGGTCAGTACAACAGCGGCACAGGCTCAGTACTACAGCTCTTCAACTGATCCAGGGTCAGTACAACAGCGGCACAGGCTCAGTACTACAGCTCTTCAACTGATCCAGGGTCAGTACAAACAGCGGTACAGGCTCAGTACTACAGCTCTTCAACTGATCCAGGGTCAGTACAACAGCGGCACAGGCTCAGTACTACAGCTCTTCAACTGATCCAGGGTCAGTACAACAGCAGCACAGGCTCAGTACTACAGCTCTTCAACTGATCCAGGGTCAGTACAACAGCGGCACAGGCTCAGTACTACAGCTCTTCAACTGATCCAGGGTCAGTACAACAGCGGCACAGGCTCAGTACTACAGCTCTTCAACTGATCCAGGGTCAGTACAACAGCGGCACAGGCTCAGTACTACAGCTCTTCAACTGATCCAGGGTCAGTACAACAGCGGCACAGGCTCAGTACTACAGCTCTTCAACTGATCCAGGGTCAGTACAACAGCGGTACAGGCTGTACCTCCCCCCTCCCCCTCCTCTATTCCCTCTATTTTAGCTTCCTCTGTAACCATGTCCACTTCCTGCGTTGCTAACGAGCTGTTAATTGCGCTTAATTGGACGCTTTTGATGTGTGCGGAGGGAGCCCTCGTTACCTCAGGAATGGCGGCGCCCGCGCGCGCGCGAGGACGCCCCGATGCCCCGTGCCCTCGTCCCAGTCAGGCTCGCTAACGCTCCCGCGTTCGCTAACGCGCCGCGCGCCACGCGATCCCACCGCGGAGAGATTTTGCGTTTTAATCGATTGCAGACGGGGGGCGAAAATCACCGTCCCCTCGTGCGGCTGCGGAGCCTGTCCATCGGCTTCTCCGGCGTCCTCTGAGGGCCCGGGAATTCATTCTCGTCCCCTGTAGGGGACCCGAGGCTCTGGCGTGGGCAGATATATGGAGCCGGTGGACGGAGATGAGAGAATGGAAGTGACAGGTTATGAGTGACACGTAGGCTTAGATTTAGCTTCCTTTTCTTTTTACATCATGATCTTTACTTCAGTGGTTCTGGTTGAGTTTGTGGCTCACACCCCCACACACACACACACACACACGCAAACACACACACACACTGACACATCAAACATCTCATTGTTTAACGACCTTTACAGGCCAGAGGGAAATGTATGGTTTTCACACAGCCCACGTTCGTGAGCAATCGTGACTAACGCAGCCCAGAGCTAGCGTCCTGCAGCTGACATGTGTGTCAGAGGGCGGAGCTTGTCACCATGCCGACCACTCCACAGCATGTACAGCGTGACCCCTCAATTACACGTCAAGAATGCTTTAGATCACCATGGAAACAGGCTAATCACATGTCAGCAAAGCTGTACAAAAAGGTTAAGGCAGTTAGAAAAGATGAACAAGTAAGTATTTGTAAAGACTGCTACTGGTTACACTAGTTATAATAAATAACAATAACTGACCCACAGAGCCCAGCCCAGTACAGGTGGTCCGGGAGGGCAGGTTTGGCTCAACCCAATCTGGTCCAGGTGGTCCGGGAGGGCAGGTTTGGTTCAGGCCAGTCTGGTCCAGGTGGTCCTGGAGGGCAGGTTTGGCTCAACCCAATCTGGTCCAGGTGGTCCAGGAGAGCAGGTTTGGTTCAGGCCAGTCTGGTCCAGGTGGTCCAGGAGAGCAGGTTTGGTTCAGGCCAGTCTGGTCCAGGTGGTCTGGGAGGGCAGGTTTGGCTCAGCTCAGTCTGGTCCAGGTGGTCTGGGAGGGCAGGTTTGGTTCAGGCCAGTCTGGTCCAGGTGGTTCTGGAGGGCAGGTTTGGTTCAACCCAGTCTGGTCCAGGTGGTCCAGGAGGGCAGGTTTGGCTCAGCTCAGTCTGGTCCAGGTGGTCCGGGAGGGCAGGTTTGGTTCAAGCCAGTCTGGTCCAGGTGGTCCAGGAGAGCAGGTTTGGCTCAGCTCAGTCTGGTCCAGGTGGCCCAGGAGAGCAGGTTTGGTTCGACCCAGTCTGGTCCAGGTGGTCCAGGAGAGCAGGTTTGGTTCAACCCAGTCTGGTCCAGGTGGTCCAGGAGAGCAGGTTTGGTTCAACCCAGTCTGGTCCAGGTGGTCCAGGAGGGCAGGTTTGGCTCAACCCAGTCTGGTCCAGGTGGTCCGGGAGAGCAGGTTTGGCTCAGCTCAATCTGGTCCAGGTGGTCCGGGAGGGCAGGTTTGGTTCAACCCAGTCTGGTCCAGGTGGTCCAGGAGAGCAGGTTTGGTTCAACCCAGTCTGGTCCAGGTGATCCGGGAGAGCAGGTTTGGCTCAGCTCAGTCTGGTCCAGATGGCCCAGATTCCACTATAGAGGTCTCTGCCTGCCATAAATTAAGACAGGGTGTGTATTAAATACAGGTACATGTCATTCATCACTAAGACTGACAGGTTTGATACATTCTTACATTTCTAAAGTAATTGTCTTTTGACCTGGGTGTGTGTGTGAGTGTGTGTGTGTGTGTCTACATGTGTGTGTATTTGTATATGTTTATGGGGGGGTTACTGTTACTGTTTTTTTCCCCTCTCTTCTTGCTTGTATGGGTCTGTTTGCAATTTGCGTATCTCATTGGTTTTGCCACACAGGTTTACTTGTTATGCAAATAAAATACATTTGAATTTGAATGAGAGAGAGAGAGAGAGAGAGAGAGCGAGAGAGAGAGAGAAAGAGAGGGGTAGAGGAAAGAAGAGAGAGACAGAGAGAGAGGAGGGAGTTTAATATTTAAGATCCTCACTTCGAGAGCAGAATAATGCCGTTAGCTGCCCCACTTGCCCAGATGATTTATAAGCGTTGCCATAGCGAAGGAGTTGAGAAACGAGTGTTGCACAGCAGAGGCAATTTTCTAAAATGTCAGTTGGTACACATTGCAGAACCAGCCTGTTCCTCCTGTGTGTGCCTGTGTGTGTGTGTGTGTGTGTGTGTGTGTGTTTGTTCTGAACAGCCAACACGGATCGTACTCCATATACATTACATTACAGCCATTTAGCAGACGCTCTTATCCAGAGCGACTAACACAAATGTTTATACACAGCATTTGCATTGCATCCTGTTACACAGCTGGATATACACTGAAGCAATGCAGGTCAGGTACATTGCTCAAGGGTACAATGGCAACCTGGTTACAAGACCAACTCCTTACCCATTAATACACTGCCACTGCCAATATGAGCACAAAGCACACATTTCCCACCCTCCTTTCCGCATCTCCATCACTCTTTTCCCTCTCTCTCTCTCTCTCTCTCTCTCTGGTGCTTTATTTCTCAGGACATCCCACAAAGCTTACACATATACTCTTGTTATACAGAATATTTCAGCTTCTATAAACATACGCTCTTCACTGTGTGTGTGCAGAAACACACACACATACACACAAATTCCATTCACCAAACCTCTTTTTTCCCCAACAGGCAGAAATAAATATGTATTGAGCGTTAGAAGCAGGGAAGCACAGTCATAATAAAATATGGCGTGTGGGCATGGGTTGGAGGAACTGTAGAACTCACCCAGAGAGCAATTACATTGCATAACACATTGTGAGGTCACACAGTCTGTTATGAGGTCACAATCAGCACTGCTAACAGAGAATTCTGGAGAATTCTTAAAATTAAGTGAGCTCTTGCAGCATCATCTAAAGGCTGCACTGGCACCGATCATGCCCACACGTCGCAGCGGAATGCTGACGGTTCCCATGGTGACCTTGCATCCAACCAGTGGCTCCCGTTCGTGGGCTCTTACCTGGCCCGATGCACCTGAGAGTGGAGAGGCTCCTGCAGCCTGGGAGCAGTAGCTGAGTGCTTTCCTGCTATCCCCTCAAATGCAGATCCCTGACCACAGCCAGGATTCAGTTCTGGACCAAAGGGCCCAGTGCTACGGAGGGAAGCAGCGCTTTAGCTGGATAATGCAGCAGAGTTCCCAGAAGGCACTGCTTTCAGGGACCGTCAAAACAACAGGTGCTTCATGTGGCGATGCGGAGGACTGCAGGAACCCTCTCAGAGACAGGGCGATCTCACACCACTGGAGCAGTCACACCAATTTCAGAGAGAGAGAGAGAGAGAGAGGGAGATCGAATGAGAGACACACAGAGGGAGAAACACAGTGATGTGCCACCTGTTGGATTCACAGGACAGGATTTCCCATGAGCCTCTCTGTACTCTGTCGGCTGCCAGTCTCACAGAAGCGCAAATCCAGGGTTCGAGCGCGACTCAAAGTCGTCAGTGGATGAGGTGATGTGTCTAACTCACAGATCCGCTCGGCCATGGATACTTCAGACTAGGCCGCCTGAGCGGGGGATTTATACGCAGTCCTGTTGGTTCATTCTTCTGTCAGTCATTTTGTTTGGCTCTTTCGCACGTGTGCACACAGACGAAAACCAAGAGAGGAAGTCCGATCCCTTCACAGACCCACACTGCTCGAGTGGAGGCGGTCTATTGCATGCTGGTTAGGAAATCTGTTATCTGGAATTTGATTTGCTGATAAAGACCTTCTGCATTTGACTGAGAAAAAGAGAGAGAGAGAGGAAGTGGATGGCACTGCCTGACCCAGAGGATCATGGGATAGGTGACCCAGCATCTGTAAGGACCAGTGATTATATTACACTTTTTTTTTTTTTTAAAACACTCTTGCCATTTCCTGCAGAACCACATGCCATTCATAAGGCTTTTCACTTTGTAGGCACACTCACCCAGGCTGAATATAAATAGTCAATAACATTTGGAGGAGGGAGAGAGACAGAGAGGGAGATGGTAGGGAGAGTGAGAAAGAGGGAGAGAGAGTGATAGAGGGAGGGCGAGAGAGAGAGGGAGATGGTAGAGAGAGGGAGAGAGAGTTTGAGAGGGAGGGAAAGGGGGAGAGAGAGAGAGAGAGAGAAGGAGGGGAGGGAGGAGTAGCAGCATTCATTTACTGGGGCTGCTAGTCTAATGGAAGATGAAGAGAGTGCAAGCAAGAAAGAAAAGAGAGAAAGCGAGTGAGAGGATGGGGGGCGGTGAGGGAGAGGGATGGAGAGGTGGAAGGGGATCTATTTAACCGATGCCCTAATCAAACTGACTGCATAAACAAACAAAGAGCCCACTAAAGTTAAGCAATCAATTACAAGCTCAAGGCTAATTAATTGAGCCAGGAAACAGCACAAAGACCACGCACCCCCCCCCCCCCCCAAGGCCTGGATTCTGAGCCAATGGAATACATGGAGTCTGCTTTCTCTGAAGGGTTTATGTGGGAAAAATAACAATATGGCTGCATATGCTTTTGGATCAAGGTTCGCCTGTATGTGTGTGTGTGAGTGAGTGTGTGTGTACGGACGTGCATGTTTGTGTGTGTATGTGAGTGTGTTTGTGTGTGTGTGTGTGTGTGTCCGTGTGTGTGTGTGAGTGAGTGAGTGTGTGTGTACGTACGTGCATGTTTGTGTGTGTATGTGAGTGTGCGTGTGTGTGTGTGTGTGTCCGTGTGTGTGTGTGAGTGAGTGAGTGTGTGTACGTACGTGCATGTTTGTGTGTGTATGTGAGTGTGCGTGTGTTTGTGTGTGTGTGCGTGTGTGTGTGAGTGAGTGAGTGTGTGTACGTACGTGCATGTTTGTGTGTGTATGTGAGTGTGCGTGTGTTTGTGTGTGTATGTGAGTGTGCGTGTGTTTGTGTGTGTGTGTGAGTGAGTGAGTGTGTGTACGTACGTGCATGTTTGTGTGTGTATGTGAGAGAGAGAAAGTTAATTTGAATTTGAGAGACAGAGAGAAATAGAGAGAAAAAAAAGGACAGAGAAAGAGAGCAGGCAGTTTCTATGGATACCACAAATGAACATAAGGCCTGCCTGTATACAATTATTATTTTTATTTGTTTTGGTTTATTTTTTAAACAGATATGCTAAATGTTTTATTCATACATACAAGTATGAGAGATCAGCACTGTAAGTTACTATCTGTGTGTTTTATTAATGTACCAGCGACATCTTGTAGGCGCGTTCATTTCCGTATTGTTGTGGAAAATTTTTCCAGTGGACCGCGGCAGTAATATTCAGATGTGTTGGGTGAGTTTAAGAACAAGTTTTAAAAAGGGGAAAGGTTTATTTTGGTGGTTGGACAGCATTCAGGTTAGCAAAGGTTCAAACTTCATCCTTAAAAACACTGAAAAAAGTCTGCCTTAAGTGTTTCACTCTTGTAATGAGACTTAAAATCTTTTTTTTCTATCAAGCAGAAAATATTTGTTTGTATCAAGTTAAACTTTTTGCTCTTTAAGTGAAACAGTCTTCTCCCACTGGCAAATCCACAAATGAGTCAAACTGTCTCACCTCATGGTTTATCTTCTTGATCTTTGTTGTTTCAGTTGTGCAAAACAAGAAATGGGGATAAGATTTTACGGTTAAAAGTGAGACGAAAACACTTGCTCAGATTGACTTTTTAAAAAATGTATTTCTGCGGTGAAAGTGTCTCTGCTGTAATACAGGGGACTTGTGCATAAATGGACAGGATAGCAGCGACAGCCCCTCCCGTTGCACTAATGTAAATTAATGCAGACTGTTCCTGGATCACTGCATGAATGAATGCAGCCGGCGGCGCACCAGGTGCTGATGTCATTTCCAGCGCTCGCTTAACGAATGAAATCCAATCACGTCAGTGCCAAGCGGGCGACTAAAACCCTCTATTCATAACGCTGGGTGTGCAGTGGCCTACCTTTGAGCACCGTATGTACGATATGCACGCGTGTGTATGCGCCGAATGCACAAGCAACAGCGACAGCGTAACGCACGCGTGTGCATCACCACTTGTCGTTTGCAGATAACAGATAACAGATAACAGATAACAGATAACATTGCATCGCAGATCCCCGTGCAGATTTAGATATTATATTCTACATGTGAAAATCCAAAGGCATGCTTTTCTGTACATAAATGCAATGTGGTGTTTAACCTGTGGTGTTAAACACATCAGTGATTGGTCAGCACATGTCACATGTGGCCTGTCTACCAATCAGAAGATTGGACGGAGTGCACTGTCCAGTCAAATTCAGACTTCGGTCCAGGTTGACCTGATGGCACAGTGTGCTTTGCATCTGAGTAATTTTTAGCAATTGACCCAGGACCTCTGGGTCATTCTTGTCAGCTCTGATTAAACTGCGCAGTGCATGCTGGGTCACTCGGACAGCGGCGTGTAATGTTCATCTCTGCTTTCTATGCATAGAGCGCCGCCCCCCCCCCACCCCCACCAGCAGTGAGGACCTGACATTGAGAAGGACGAGCACGGATTTCCTGCTACAAAGGACAACATGGCAGTGTAGTGTAATGGCAGAAGTATAACGGACAGGAAGCTGGGCTTGTAACCCAAAGGTAGCGGGTTCAAAACTGAGGTGGGACACTACAGCTGCACCCTTTGAGCACGTTATTAACCTGAATTACTTCAGTAAACATCCAGACGGATATTTAGATGGATACTGCGTAAGAAGTTGCATAAGTCGCTCTGGATAAGAGGGTTTGCTAGACGGCTGTAACGCAGAGCAAAAGCAGAGAGCTCAGGGTGAGACCGTGCAGCTGTACACTAGATGATAGGAGACAGCGCTTGCAGATAGAGAGACTATGCAGCTGTACACTAGATGTTGGGAGACAGCGCTTGCAGGTAGAGAGACTATGCAGCTGTACACTAGATGTTGGGAGACAGCGCTTGCAGGTAGAGAGACTATGCAGCTGCAGCTGTAAGAGACCAGCGATACACTAGATGTTGGGAGACAGCGCTTGCAGGTAGAGAGACTATGCAGCTGTACACTAGATGTTGGGAGACAGCGCTTGCAGGTAGAGAGACTATGCAGCTGTAATCCAGAGATGTTGGGAGAGAGCGCTTGCAGGTAAAGAGACTATGCAGCTGTACTCCCGAGATGCTGGGGAGAGTGCTTGCAGATAGAGAGACCACGCAGCTGTACTCCAGAGATGTTGGGGAGAGTGCACTTGCTGCCAATCTCTATCAGGGAGCCCACAGTGATTCTGCAGTGTACTGGAGAGCCCCCCCACACCCCAGCCCCCCCCCCCCCCCCCCCCCCCCATCCCCACCCCCACCCCCCGCAGATCATGTTAAATAGATACAGGGATTACAGAGGCTTTTCCCGAGCAGGTGATTCACAGCGGGGTAACACGGGGAATACAAAATAAAAAAAAGGGGGGTGTGTGGGTGGGGTCCAACTCCAAGCATAGCCCACAGGTTCACCTGCGGTCAGAGCTGGTGTTCTGCCTCTCCACGCACATTACCATGGAAACACGGCAGGGTTCCAGCAGCGAAGGCTTCTGGGGGTTCCGTAATGCTGCCGGGGACATTTCCTCGCACGGGTTTTTGGGGGGGGGCACACGTACCCTTGGAAGGCATCGCTGGGAGTCCGTCATTAAGAAGCGGTTTCGCGGTTATGGGGGTCATGTGACTGAACGGCGGGCACCAGCCGCTAGTCTCTCTCCGGCGACGGACGCATGGCCGATGGCAGGCACGGTGTCCGTTTTCGGGAAGAACGACTAGTCAAAAAAAAACAATTTTTTTGTTAAAACTAAAGGCTTGAAATTTTGCGCACGGGGAGAACCACTAATACAGCTCAGCGGGGAGGACCAGCGACGTGGGGCAGTTGGCAGTTGGCAGTTGAATGTTGGCAACTATGGTGGAGCCGAAATGCTTCTCACCAGACTGAATTAGAGGGAAAAGAGAGAGAGAGAGGAGGCGATATTTGGTCAAAAACGTATAGGGCCAAAGGAAGTTGGCAGTTATCGCAGTTAACCACACCTCAAAATGACGTATTAAGTAATTAAGTAATTATCTACTACAACCACGACAAAAATTTCAATGTGGCTGAACTACCAGCAAACTACTGCAAAATGCAATTAAGCTACTAGTCTAGTCTAGTCTCGTCGAGTCTGTCCACACATAATTAAACTGCATGGAGGGTTGGGGGGGGGGGGGGGGGGGGGGGGGGGGGGGGGGGGTCAGTCAATGTTCTGAGGGTAAGGTAGTTACTGTTGTATAAACCCAAGGAAGGCACCGTCATATGTAAACCATTCCATGCTGTAACCTTACACTTACAAAACAAAAGGAAACAACATAAACAAGGACTTGCTGTTGTATAGTTACCTATACGGCAAGGGGAAGGGTATTTCTGCTATTAAAACAACAGGGGGAAGGGTATTTAGGGTACTTAGGGTATTACAACAGCAAGGGGAGGGTATCAATAAGGGTAATAAGGGATGGGATCAGCACAGGCTGCCTGCAGGTTCAGCTCCGTGGAGAGGTTTGTATGAGATCATGGACATGCACTGATGCGCATCAGACCATACGCACGAGCTCACGCACGAAAGATCACAGACAGACACCTGGGAGGCAGTGTGGGAGGAACAGAGAGACCAGAGCAGAGGAAGGAAGGAAATAAACGAGAGGATGAGATGGATGAGCATGTGCGTGTGTGCGTGTGTGTGTGTGTGTGCGTGTGTATGAGTGTGTGAGAGGTTATGTAACTGTGTGCGTGTGGTTATGTGAGTGTGTGTGCATGTGTGTTTATGTGAGTGTGTGTGAGTATGTACGTATGTTTGTGTAAGTATGTGCGTGTGGGTGTGTGTGTGAGCGAGAGGTTATGTGACTGTGTGTGTGTGTGTGTGTGTGTGTGTGTGTGCAGGTTCAAAGCCCACGGGGCGAGGCACAGCATCATGTTAAAGCACAGCTCCTAAGGGGGCTGGCTGTGCATTACCATAAGCAGGACTTTCTGAGCTGGGGCAGGCAAGGTTAAGGTTGAGCCAGAGCTGGGTCAAATACGCATTTGTTTTGGATTCAAATACATTTTTAAGCTTCACTGATCTTGTTTGGTGTATTGGAACCAATGCATTACTCTCAAAAAGTGTGCAACCCCACCTTCTGGTCATATTGGCAGGCTCAATTACACCAGGCAAGATCAATAGAGCACAGAAAAGCATTTGAATCCAAAACGAATACGTATTTGACCCAGGTCTGGGTAGAGCAGATGGTGTTCGGCTCCCAGAGCGTTTCTTTTCCCTCTATCTCTCTCTCTCTTCCTCTCCCTCTCTTTCTCCCTCTCCCCCTCCCTCCCTTTCTCTCTATCTATGTCCCTCTCTTTCTGCCAGTCAGAATGAAAGAATGAAAGAGGTCCCCCCAGGACACCGCAGACCCCTCCCAGTCCTTACTCCATAGGGGGCGATATAGCTCAGGAGGTAAGACCGATTGTCTGGCAGTCGGAGGGTTGCCGGTTCAAACCCCGCCCTGGGCATGTCGAAGTGTCCTTGAGCAAGACACCTAACCCCTAACCTCTAACTGCTCTGGCGAATGAGAGGCATCAATTGTAAAGCGCTTTGGATAAAAGCGCTATATAAATGCAGTCCTTACTCCAGCGTGATTGGTATCCGCGACATTCCAAGGGTGCTGATTGGTTTATCGGTTAATGGAATGGAATGTTGGCCTGTGTGCTGTATATTAAACATGAAACAGGGTGGACGCTAAGCGAACAGCAAACAATCAGTCAGCGTAGTCTCTGTGTGAAACAGCAATGCCTGTTTCACGGGCATTACTAAATTAGACTAAATACTAACACACGTTTATCATGAAGCAAAAAAAATAATTCATTAAATAAAAAACAATTTTCTGAGAAACCAATATAAACATTGAGTATACACTGAAAGAAGATTTAATGGGCAAAGTGTATGCTAAATGGAACCACACACACACACACACACACGCACACACACACACACACCTCTGGTCTCTTTCTGCTCTTTGCTTCCACGAGTCCAAAAGCAAGGACTCATTTGTAAATCTTATGATAGTTGTATCTGATCCTGTGATGCAGTGCATTTTGTGTTTGGGTTGGGGGGCGTGGGGATTTTGGGCCAATCAGGGGCGAGTCCTCAGTTGGCCCTTTCATGCTATCATTATGGGAAAATGCATCGTAACATTTCCACAAACTGGTCTGTGCCATTCGTCCCAGAGTGGACTGCCTGCTCAGCAAGGCTAATCTTTTGTTTTTATACCAGATTTGTCCCTTATCAGAGAGAGAGAGAGAGAGAGAGAGAGAGAGAGAGAGAGAGAGAGAGAGAGAGAGAGAGAAAACAGAGAGAGAGATAGAGGTAGAGAAAGAGAGAGAGAGAGAGAAAGAGAGGGAAGAAACAGAGAGAGAGACAGAGCGAGATAAAGAGAGAGAGAGAGAGAGAGAGAGAGAGGCGGAGAGAACAGTTGAGTTATTGCTTTAATTACAGTGCCACAGTTGCTGATTAAATCTGAGATGTGAGAATAAATTTTAATTTTGAGGTAAGAAACAAACTTTCCACAATAGGAGCTTCTGTCACGATCTGGCACTTACAATTAGAGGAGTTTTATTAATTCATTTATCAAATTATATTCAAGCAGTAATTATAGAATTGTCTTGCCTTGTTCTGAGCATGCTATTAAGGGTGAATAAATTTTCACTGTGCGCATATGTGTGTGCGCGTGTGCCTGTGTGTGCCTGTGTATGTGTATGCGTGCCAGTGCATGTGTGTGTGTGTGTGTGCCTGTGTATATGTGCGTGTGAGTGTGTGTATGTTACTCTTGTGGATATCCGGTTTTGTTTGTTATGTGAAAGTGCAACTCGTAGTCGAAGGTGGGAAGTACAATCTTTTAGTTTGTGTGATAAATTCTGCCAGGGTTTTTTATGACACAACTGAATGCTTCCACATGCTCACAAAACGCAGAAAGGCCATTGTGACATCACTGACATCATAAAGGCCATTGTGACATCACCGACATCATAAAGGCCATTGTGACATCACCGACATCATAAAGGCCATTGTGACATCACCGACATTTC
>CM045886.1:68256685-68296685 GCA_025169545.1 Anguilla japonica | reverse complement strand
CCGACCCCCCCCTCCCCCATCCCTCGCTCTGCTCAGCCTTCGCAAGAGGAAGCCGAGGCAAGGCGTTTCCATGGAAACGATAAATATTAAAATCTGCTTCTGAGGGGGCTTTTGAAAGAGATGCCCCGATGACAGCTGGTTACCGTGGGAACACAGAGGAGCCAGTTCCCCCCCCCCCCGCAGTAACCCTGGGCCCTGCCCCCTTGGTTTTGGCACGCCCCCTGCCCCACCCTAGCCCCAGCGCTGAGGGGCGCTGGCATTTTTTTGACAGCATATAAATGGACGACAGGACTGCTGTTTTCATTGGCCGAGGACAGCAGGTCAACGGCATCGCTTCCTGAGCAGCCTCTCGCGCAATGCATCCTGGGAACGCACAAGCCTGTGCAGGCGCCAAGTCTCCAGTTTTCTGATGCAGAATACGCGCTCCCTGTCGCAGCTGCGCTACAGTTAGATCACAGCGTCGAGGCTGGAGCGCAAATCACCTCCGACATTTTGATGAATGAAATTATTCCTCATACTCACAATAATAATGCGCTGAAACATGTGGGCGCAGACGACAGTTTCCCCACTTTCCATACGCCAAACCTCCATCGAAGTTCGGGGATTTTTAGGGAGCTACTCATGTAAAAAATCACGGGGTTAGCAGCGGTCAGGCGCATAAACTCTTCTAAAACGGCGGCGTCAGACTCCAGTGCCGCTGGGGGTTTCTTTTTGGGTTGGGTTGTTTCAGCACCAAAGTGATTAATTAATTGATTAAAAGACATTGATCGGCTGAAGAGGCAACGCACCCCTTTCCCCAAAGCCGCCCTTCGAGGTTGCAGGTCTGTGACATCATTACCAAAAAATCGTCACTTCCGCTGGGACAGAAATCCTGGCCCCCTGGTCGCTGGGTAATTAAGCTTCTCGCTGAAAAACAATCCGACTGCACAGGTCAGCTGACGGTCCAGAACATAAACACACAGGGACCAGGGATGGGTTTACAACATTTATCACATGATTCTGCTCATAACACATCCACATATAATATATAAATATATGCATGCAATAATCAATTTCAGACATAACACTGTCAAACAAGGGCATCAGACACATGACTAATAACTGTCACTTTTGAGATTATTGATTATGGTTATATTTGTAATTATTTGTCATAACTGCACTGCTACACTTGCTGTACATATACTGCATGTGACATACCAGTTATAATTTTTCATCAAAAAAAAAAAAGAAGAAAAAAAGACTCTGAAGCGAGTGCAGTTTCTGACCATGGACATTAATGAACACTGCGGTGACTCACAGGGTGAGGAAGATGGCAATCGGAGCAGGTCTTCAACAGCATCACACCGAGCAGAGACTGCCCCCTGGTGGGCACACCGTTGATGTGCAGGCAGAGGGGAAACTCTCAGCAACTCTGGGTCCCACACATGAGAGAGGTGTAGAGACCGGTCCCAGGTCGGCAACACGACATTACGCGATTATTATGGGATGCAAGGAGACCTACTGACCAGGGCTGGTCAATTAATAAACCTACACATCAGCGCTCACAGATTGGGCCACAGCAAAACGATTCTTACGTGATTCCAGGCTGAAGACTCTTTACACAGAGCACCTGTCTGCCTGCCTACACGTCACCACCCTCTTCATCTCTGTATTAGGCATGTTATCTAACAGTTGATCGATGAACTGTTAATTGTCATTAAGAAGCTTGATCAATTCATTTTATGGATTACACAGTTAAATTTAAATACACCATTTCAATATTTTTTTTTTTTTTTTGGGGGGGGGGGGGGGGGGGGGGTTGTCTTAGAAGGGTGTGTCCATTTGGGGTGTGTCCATCTGACTCCCCTTGGCTCCTGGTGTCACCGCCCCGTAGCTGTTCTCCTGCCGCCGCAGGCACCTCATCCGGACCTCCGTCTGGACCTGGGGAACCGGATCAGGACCAGAGAGCTTCCATCAGCACCCAAACCGGCTGGTCTGGGACTCCGCTCCATCAGCCCAAACCGGCTGGTCTGGGCCTCCGCTCCGTAAGCCCAAACCGGCTGGTCTGTGACTCCGCTCCATCAGCCCAAACCGGCTGGTCTGGGCCTCCGCTCCGTAAGCCCAAACCGGCTGGTCTGTGACTCCGCTCCATCAGCCCAAACCGGCTGGTCTGGGCCTCCGCTCCGTAAGCCCAAACCGGCTGGTCTGTGACTCCGCTCCATCAGCCCAAACCGGCTGGTCTGGGCCTCCGCTCCGTAAGCCCAAACCGGCTGGTCTGTCGCTCCATCAGCCCAAACCGGCTGGTCTGGGCCTCCGCTCCGTAAGCCCAAACCGGCTGGTCTGGGCCTCCGCTCCGTAAGCCCAAACCGGCTGGTCTGGGCCTCCGCTCCGTAAGCCCAAACCGGCTGGTCTGCGACTCCGCTCCATAAGGGACCAGCAAGAGGGTGGGCAAAGGTACCGTGTAGCATAGAGGCTAACCCTTTCAGGAGTAGAAATGGTTTTTTTTTTTGTTTCTTTTTGTTTTTTTGTTTTTCTTTTTTTTTCTAGAAAAGTGCCCAACCACTTCAAAAGTGTTCTAGAACTCCGTCGCCGCATCGTTCCATCGGCAGAAGAATGTTCACTTAAGAACATTCTAATAACACATTGTGCCTTACATCCACAGGCTGTCAGACTCCAGCCCTTCAAGAGGAAAAAAACGCAAACGCAAACGGGCGCTCGGTCGAGTGGACTCTTTACGCCAGTGGTCTCCAACCCTGGTCCTGGAGAGCTGCAGGATATGCTGGTTTTTGTTTTCACCTTAAAATCAGCAGCACCCAGTTGAGACCCAAGACACCAGGTGAGTTGAGTTAGCCGTGTAATCAACTGCCCTAAGTGTTTCATGAAGTGCAGAGTCACTATGAAAACCAGCAGACCCTGCAGCTCTCCAGGACCAGGGCTGGAGACCCCTGCTTCACGCAGATGCAGGGCTCCTAATGCAAGGCACGGGGACACAGGTGCTGCGTTTCCCCGACACTCACCTCCGTGTTGAGAAAGCAGTACAGCACTGCCACGATAAGGCCCTGGGAAGAAAGGGGGGGGCCGGGGGGGGGGGAGAAAAATCAATAGATATTTTCAACCGATATTTTATTTCAAGCAGATTTTTACTGCTATGCTTAACTGGTCCCCTTAAATGGGGGGGGGGGGGGGGGGGGGCATGCATAAAAAGGGCTGTAATTTCTACACGGCTAACCCAATATGGATGAGAGTATCTGCAGACTAAAGCTGACAGTCTGCACTTTAACCTCACATTCGTGGTTTCATTTTAAAGCCAATGTGTTAGAGTAGACAGGAAATACAACAAAGATTACACATACACATACACACATAGGCAGGCAAGCACACGCACACACACACACACACAGGCAGGCAAGCACACGCGCACACACACACACACACACACACACACACACAAAGACACACAGGCAAGCACACACACACACACACACAGCATGTTGCGCAGATATTAGCTACATGGCCCTGGGATTCCAAATAATTTCTTATTCCAAATAACTGAAGCCCTGGTTTCCATTATACTGTATAACATTCACTGCTGTGCTTTCCACTGCTGAAACATAATGGAGTGTAATGCGATAGAAACATCATAATGTATTCCATAAGACGTGAGAGATGCAGTGTATGGGAGTGTGTGCTGTGCTGTTTTGATGTTTCTGTTGGAATAGGCCTCCTGAGATGTTAAGGATCTGAGATTAGTGAGAAGGAGAGAGCTGGGTGTTCGTGACATCTCGTCACAAGACCCTTGCGTCAGTGAGGCACCACCGGCTCACTGCAAGGGTCGAAGATAACGAAACGCAGAAACAAGAATTTATTTTTACTCTCGCCGCTCGTTCATTTTGGGAGCCCCAAAGGAAAAAAAAAAAAAAACAAACGACGACGACGACGACAAAAACAGACACGGAGTCTTAATCTGAGTGCGCTGTTAGGGACGAACATCAGAGCCGCGTTCTCGATTCCCCACTCCCCACATCCCGCTAAACTGACAAAACGGACAGCCCGTCTCTAGCCCTAAATCCCAGAAATCGCCCTTCAGATGTGACCAATCACGGACACCCGCTCATACTGTGTCCTTTAGATGTGACCAATCACTGACACCCGCTCATACTGTGTCCTTTAGATGTGACCAATCACTGACACCCGCTCATATTGTGTCCTTTAGATGTGACCAATCACTGACACCCGCTCATACTGTGTCCTTTAGATGTGACCAATCACTGACACCCGCTCATATTGTGTCCTTTAGATGTGACCAATCACGGACAACCCGCTCATATTGTGTCCTTTAGATGTGACCAATCACTGACACCCGCTCATATTGTGTCCTTTAGATGTGACCAATCACTGACACCCGCTCATATTGTGTCCTTTAGATGTGACCAATCACTGACAAACCCGCTCATACTGTGTCCTTTAGATGTGACCAATCACTGACACCCGCTCATATTGTGTCCTTTAGATGTGACCAATCACTGACTTTAGGGCCGTGACCAATCACCCGCTCATATTGTGTCCTGTGACCAATCACTGACAACCCTTTGTGTCCTTTAGATGTGACCAATCACTGACACCGGCTCATATTGTGTCCTTTAGATGTGACCAATCACTGACACCCGCTCATACTGTGTCCTTTAGATGTGACCAATCACTGACACCCGCTCATATTGTGTCCTTTAGATGTGACCAATCACTGACACCCGCTCATATTGTGTCCTTTAGATGTGACCAATCACTGACCCCCGTTCATATTGTGTCCTTTAGATGTGACCAATCACTGACACCCATGTATAATTTGTCCTTCAGATGTGACCAATCACTGACACCTGGGCCTCATTCACGAAATTTGCAGGATCATATTTGCTCATAAACTGTGAACGTAAGTACATTTCCTGTATTTGTTCATGGCTGTTTCCTTATGGTAATAACATGAACAGGACTGTGTGTAAAATTTACAAACAGTCAACATTCATTATCTCATACACCTGGGATATGCACAAAAACAAAGGTCTGCACATGCGTCATGAACATTTTTAAGAACAAAAGTAAGTAATACTTTTGGGGCTTACCTGGAAGGACCCGAAGCAGAGCTCGACGTAGAGCCGCACGTCCACCTGCACGTGGTCCGGCAGGAAGCTGAATACCATGTAGTGCGTCCCGAACAGCGGAATCAGCAGAAGAGTGGCCCTGGCCAATCGCCTTCCACCAAACACAGGAAAAGAGAAGCTCAGCCAATCACAGAGGGGAGGGAGATTTCAGCCAAATGACAGGAGAGGGAGAGTTCAGCCAATTACAGCAGAGGAAGAAACTCCGGGTTCATTTCAATCGGTCTTCGTGTGACCCGGAAACCGATCGAGGTCCACCATCTTTAAAGACATTCAAATTCATTAAACGCTCCTTCTGGAGGAGCGAGGAGCAAGGAGACTCCCAAAGGAGGCTTCAGGGAGGACGAGGGAAGCCGTAGCGGAAGTCTTTTTCCTGAGCGCGTGACGTATAAATGACCCACCTGTGGATCCGCCTCTCCACATCTGCCACGCCCGTAACTGACGAGGCTTCAGACTGGCGCCTGACTGAGCGAGGAGGTTCAACTCGAGGGTGGAGGATGACTCCTCCGCCCTCGTATCTAATCCTTGCATCTCCTCCTGGCCTCCTCCGTTGGGTGGAGGTAAGGAGCGAGGAAAGGACGCGAGGACCTCACCTGTATAGAACTACTATAGCTACACACTGATCTCACCTGTACAGAATTAATATAGCCACACACTGATCTCAAACTGATCCTGTTATTAAATCAGACACAGTTCACCTGTAGTGTGTGACGTTATTGAATCAGATAACACAGTTCACCTGTAGTGTGTGTTGTTATTAAATCAGATAACACAGTTCACCTGTAGTGTGTGATGTTATTGAATCAGATAACACAGTTCACCTGTAGTGTGTGATGTTATTGAATCAGATAACACAGTTCACCTGTAGTGTGAAGAGTTGTTGAAGTGAATCAGACGTGGGTTCAGTTTCTGTCCCAGGATTCTGATTATGTTCAGGAACAGGACAAAGTTTACCTGTTAAAAATGAAGGCACAGACCATTACACAACCACACAAACAGGCACGTTTACACAACCACACAAACAGACGCACTTACACAACCACACAAACAGGCACACTCACACAACCACACAAACAGGCACACTTACGCAACCACACAAATGGACATCAGGCATTACTAAAAGTGGTCATACCTAATGGCTCATTCTGGTATTAATAAGTACACTTTCCAGGAAATCTTCCCTGGCTGTCCCAGCACTAACACTCGGTGTGGGCAAAATGGCGCACACACACACAAAAACAGGCCATAGGTGACCTCGGGCATTTGAGGGCAGGTACTCGCAGAAACAGCCCACAGGTGACTCACCCCAATAGACACAACGATGGGTCCTTTTATGATCCACCAATATGGAGAGTCTTCATTAACGTCCCAACACCTGAGAAACACGCAGCTGATTAGCTCAAGTGAAATGCCCTCGAGGTGGGAGTCTAAGTGGAACACTCGGAAGGGCTCTGATTGGCCGGCTCGGAGTGAGCGGTTCATCTTCTGCTGGCTGATCATGGAGTGAAGCCCACGGGATTGATTAACCACTGCGTGAGGCTCGGCAGCCAACAGACACAAGAGGATAAAATCAGCGGCACGTCGCGAGAGATGGGGAAGGGGTCTCTCGGGGGCTACGTCAGGATGGAGCTGTCAAAGGGGAGGGCAGACCTGGGCTTTGGTTGGGCTTGGTTTGAAGGGTGGATCTGGGCTGGGTTGGGCTTGGTTTGAAGGGTGGATCTGGGCTGGGTTGGGCTTGGTTTGAAGGGTGGATCTGGGCTTTGGTTGGGCTTGGTTTGAAGGGTGGATCTGGGCTGGGTTGGGCTTGGTTTGAAGGGTGGATCTGGGCATGGTTGGGCTTGGTTTGAAGGGTGGATCTGGGCTGGGTTGGGCTTGGTTTGAAGGGTGGATCTGGGCTGGGTTGGGCTTGGTTTGATGGGTGGATCTGGGCCGGGTTGGGCTTGGTTTGACAGGTGGATCTGGGCTTTGGTTGGGCTTGGTGGGAAGGGTGGATCTGGGCTGGGTTGGGCTTGGTTTGAAGGGTGGATCTGGGCTGGGTTGGGCTTGGTTTGAAGGGTGGATCTGGGCTGGGTTGGGCTTGGCTTGAAGGGTGGATCTGGGTGTGGTTGGGCTTGGTTTGAAGGGTGGATCTGGGCTTTGGTTGGGCTTGGTTTGAAGGGTGGATCTGGGCTGGGTTGGGCTTGGTTTGAAGGGTGGATCTGGGCTGGGTTGGGCTTGGTTTGACAGGTGGATCTGGGCTGGGTTGGGCTTGGCTTGAAGGGTGGATCTGGGCGTGGTTGGGCTTGGCTTGAAGGGTGGATCTGGGCGTGGTTGGGCTTGGTTTGAAGGGTGGATCTGGGCTGGGTTGGGCTTGGCTTGAAGGGTGGATCTGGGCGTGGTTGGGCTTGGTTTGAAGGGTGGATCTGGGCGTGGTTGGGCTTGGCTTGAAGGGTGGATCTGGGCTGGGTTGGGCTTGGCTTGAAGGGTGGATCTGGGTGTGGTTGGGCATGCGCATTATTATGGAGCTGGACCCCTCCTTTGTTGCTGAAACAGCTTCCAGTCTTCTAGAAGGCTTTCCAGTAAATTTTGGAACATGGCTGTGGGGATTCGCTTCCACTCAGCCACAAGAGCATTTGTGAGGTTTGGGCACTGATGTTGGGCATAAGGCCTGGCTCACAGTCGGCATTCCAATTCATCCCAAAGGTTTTATGGAGTAGAGGTCAGGGCTCTGTGCAGGCCAGTCAAGTTCTTCCCCACCAAACTCAGCGAACCATTTCTTTATGGACCTTGATTTGTGCACGGGGGCATTGTCATGCTGAAGCAGGAAAGGGTCATTATGTGCTGCAGCACGACGATTTCCCTTCACTGGAACAAAGGGGCCTAACACTGACCCTTTTAATTAAAGAGGACTTCACCTATGTTACTGCCTTTATATGGCGTCTGTGGTCCTTATTGTAATATGAACAGAAAAATACATGATGAACACAGTAAGATTTAGCAAAGCTAAACAAACACTTCCTAATGACAGAAACCAAACTACAACACCCAATAATGCATTTATTTCACTCTTGCCAGTGACAATGAAAAAACAAGCACTGCAGTATGGGAAATTGAGGCAAAAGGCGAGATGTAATGGATCACTCTCCGTCTTGAGTAAAACTCAGTGTAAAACTGATGTCACAGCATCGTAAAGAGCGATACATCCCGGACAAGCAACGCATTTTTACACCGGTTTCACAGTTCACTTCCTTGATGACGTTCATTCGCAAAAGAAAAGAAAAAAAGACTTAGATCGAGCACAAGAGATACAAGCTGCTCTTGAAATTGGGTTTATTGATTTTTTGTGATGGGCAGCAAATACAAAAGTTTTTTGGGTTCAAGAGGACGTTAATGAGCTTTGACTGAGCCGTGCATCGATCTGAGAGGCCAGTGAGATTCTTCAGCCGTTTCACATCTTAGTCCCTTAGGCAAGGGGCAATTGTATGTGTAATTCAGCCAGGAGCTGGGGAGAGGAGCTGACACTCAGTGACTATTATCCAAAGATCTATAAAATGAGTGAGTCAAGAATAGCTAGACAAGATTTTTTTTCAAGAATTGGTGTCCAGTTAGACATTAACCCTGAGGTAGTGTAGGGCTTTTTGGAATGTTGTTTTTCCCCGCCAAAAAAGTCCCAAGTCAGTGTTCTAGAACCCCGTTGTTTTCAGTTATCAGTAGTGACTGTTACATCAGCATTAGAATGTTCACTTAAGAACAATCTAATAACATTTTTGTGATCTTACACCATAAAGGGTTAAAACAATATTGAATTAACATGATCGAAGAACATTGAGGAGCATCAATGCAATTCCCAGTGAGCAAAAGCTGGAATCTACACGTCCAGGGGAGTGAATATTTGGTTGAGAGATGTTTTGACATAAACGACTAGGTTAACCTCATGTTACGTCCCCAGCCTCTGCTTGCCTGAGTAGTGCAGGTGGAGGTAATACCCAATTGCTTAATTGCTTGATTGCCTCCACCTGCCTGTGAGCCAATATAAGCCCTGCAGTATGAGGCTGGGGAGATTCTTCTTTCAGGTTTCTTTTGTGTGTGGGTTGTGGTTTGATTTGTGGTTTTGTGTTTGTAGTTTTTGTGAAGACCGTTTTGTTTGAACTTGGTGGGTTTTCCTTTGTTTTAGTTTGTGATTAGTTTGTTATTAATTCTAATAAATGTCTGAGTTTGTGTTTTTAGATGAGTTTCTGTCTTGCTTTTAGTACTTTGGACTCTGTTGTTGCGGCCCTGTGAGCCGGCCGTAACACTCACTACAGCTCAAGTTCTACCCAGATATAGCCAGGCTACATCAAAGCTGGCTGGAAAACTTTCACTTCTCAACCAAATGTAGCTGGATTTTCACCAAAACACCAAGACAGCGTTTCACCGACTTCGCCGAGCTTTCACCACAAAAATATTCACTAGGTGCTGCTACTGTAACTCCACTCACTCTGTGTCTTCAAAATAAACC
Source organism: Anguilla japonica (assembly GCA_025169545.1). Classification (NCBI taxonomy): domain Eukaryota; kingdom Metazoa; phylum Chordata; class Actinopteri; order Anguilliformes; family Anguillidae; genus Anguilla; species Anguilla japonica. The sequence goes on along the minus strand of CM045886.1, from coordinate 68,287,076 downwards.
CTGGACACAATCCACAGGATGGTGAAAACTACAGGAACCCCTAGTGGGACAAAAAGAGAGACATATTTGTAAAATCAATAATTTAAAAAAAACAACAAAAAAATATATACAACTTCATCAGACTTGATCACCTAACTGTTGTTTTTAATAAAGAAAAATTGAAAAAATAAATAAATGATGAAAGAGATTGAGTTGGAAAATGCAACAGCAGGGAATTCAGACAACGAAGGGCAAAGTAGAACACATTAAAAAAATGGCAATCAAATCAAAAAAAGCCATGGGAAATAGCACTGCCATATTAAAATGTTTAATTAATTGTTTTTTAATTAAAGTTCATTCAATTGCATCCAAGTTATTATTTGGTTGCCCCCCACACCAACCCCCAGCCCCCAGCCCCCCCTGCCCCCCACCCACCACCCACCAAGGGAATTGGTTTTCAATTTCCATTTGGAGTGAGCACAGGACAGTATTTGCTTTGCTTACTTCAATAGCGATCTGAGATACTACACGCCTTGCTTGTGAATAGCACTTGTAATTCATTGCTTATTGATTCAAAGCCAACGCCTGCTGCTCTGCTGTAATCAGGACATGCTGCCGACTGATTAACAGAGGACACAGTGACAGTGGGAAGCATGGGGCCTGAGAGAGAGAGAGAGAGAGAGAGAGAGAGAGGGGGGGACAGAGAGAGAGGGGGACAGAGAGAGAGAGAGAGGGAGAGGGAGGGAGAGAGAGGGAGAGAGAAAGAGAGGAACAGAGAGAGAGGGACAGAGAGAGAGAGAGAGAGAGAGAGAGAGAGGGACAGAGAGAGGGAGAGAGAGAGAGAAAGAGAGGGACAGAGAGAGGGAGAGAGAGAGAGAGAGGGAGAGGGAGGGAGAGAGGGAGAGAGAAAGAGAGAAAGAGAGGGACAGAGAGAGAGGGACAGAGAGAGGGACAGAGAGAGAGGGAGAGAGAGAGATGGAGAGAGAGAGAGGGACAGAGAGAGAGGGACAGAGAGAGGGACAGAGGGAGAGAGAGAGGGAGAGGGAGGGAGAGAGGGAGAGAGAAAGAGAGGGACAGAGAGAGAGGGAGAGAGAGAGAGGGGGACAGAGAGAGGGAGAGAGAGAGAGAGAGAGAGAGGGAGAGGGAGGGAGAGAGAGAGAGAGGGACAGAGAGAGGGAGAGAGAGAGAAAGAGAGGGACAGAGAGAGGGAGAGAGAGAGAGAGAGAGAGAGGGAGAGGGACAGAGAGAGGGAGAGAGAGAGGGACAGAGAGAGGGAGAGGGAGAGAGAGAGGGACAGAGAGAGAGGGAGAGAGAGAGAGAGAGGGAGAGAGAGAGAGAGAAAGAGAGGGACAGAGAGAGGGACAGAGAGAGAGAGGGAGAGAGAGAGAGAGGGAGAGGGAGGCGGTGATGCTGTCCGTTCAGCACCGCTGCTATTTCAGTCATGAGGGAGGCCTGCAGGACCACGGAGAGCAGCACACACAGGCAGGTGTGTGGAGAGCAGCACACACAGGCAGGTGTGTGGAGAGCAGCACACGCAGGCAGGTGTGTGGAGAGCAGCACACGCAGGCAGGTGTGTGGAGAGCAGCACACGCAGGCAGGTGTGCGGAGAGCAGGCAGGTGTGTGAGAGACGCAGGCAGGTGTGGTGGCGCAGCAGCACACGCAGGCAGGTGTGTGGAGAGCAGCACACGCAGGCAGGTGTGTGGAGAGCAGCACACGCAGGCAGGTGTGTGGAGAGCACCACACACAGGCAGGTGTGTGGAGAGCAGCACACGCAGGCAGGTGTGTGGAGAGCAGCACACGCAGGCAGGTGTGTGGACAGTCAATGTTCATTTAATCGCTGGTGCTGACAAAACATGCCAAACAACACGCCCAGACGGGCTTCTATAGACTGAGAGGGACCTTTGACTCCCTTTTATCTTACAGTTAAAGGAGACAGAGAAATGTTTTGAGACCGTATATCCTTTGAGACCTTCATAGAGACATTCTTTTATTGTTTGGCCACCATGTGAGCCCTACGTTGCATCTTCTTGAAAAAGAAAAACGTGAAAAGGTTTGATTGTTCTGTTTGTTTCTCAGTGCCGGTTGTCATTTTTTTTTCTGTTGTCAACTTGTAAACGCCTCTCCTTTGTTTCCCTCAAAGAGACTGATACATGGTGGATGGCCGACCCTTTCATAATTGTGTCTATGAAATATTTCACTCAGCCTGGTTAGCTGCTGTATATTTGTGTTACGTTCTTTGATGCTTTCAGTCTGGTAGCCTGATTTATATTGTACCGGGTCGGCGCTGGGGTGCTAAGAGGCCACTCAGCGAACGTCCCGGGTGAAGTGGAGCGAAGCAGCAGCGCTCGAGTGGCACTACAGCCGTTCGGAGATACGCAAAAAACACGTGGCGGAGGTTTACAGCAAATCAAGCATCCCCCCTGCCCCCTTCCACCATGGAAGATGATTCCTGGGACATTAAACCCCGCCCCCTCTCCTGGCAAACAACCCGTTCAGCCTGTTCAGCCCGTTCAGTCCGTACCGTGGATAAGAATTCTGACATTTCTATGAAAGCACCATTTTTTGACAAAAATGTCAGATAGAGCCCTGTAATTCCCATGTCTTTGACATTCGAACCAAGGCCACGTGGAGTGCGTTGTGTTCCATGTTCCATGTACCGAGTGCCGTATTCTGTGCGCTGTGTTCCATGTTTCATGTTTTATGTACCAGGTGCTGTATTCTGTGTGCTGTGTTCCATGTTTTATGTACCAGGTGCTGTATTCTGTGTGCTGTGTTCCATGTTTCATGTTCCAAGTTCCGTTTACCATGCAGCATTTTGCCATGTTTCCTGTTCCGTGTTCCGTGTGCTGCGTGCCGTGTGGTGACTCACCCCAGCCCAGCAGGACGAACGAGCACAGGAAGTGGTGGAGGGAGGAGAGCAGGAGGGTGTTGAGGTACAGCCCCTCCACCAGGAGCCAGAAGAAGTTGGTCATGACGCAGTAGTGGCAGAACACCACCGAGGCCTTGCACGCCACCTGGACACATGGCATAGCCCAACTACATTCACCAGAACCGGAACCAGCACGAGAACCAGAACTTACAGTTCTTACAACTTACTGTTATACAGTGGGATTACAGTGTAGAGAGTACAGTGTACTTACAGTGTATAGAGTACAGTGTAGTTACATTAGAATTCTGTGTACTTACAGAGTAGAGAGTGCAGTGTACTTAGTGTAGAGAGTGCAGTGTACTTAGTGTTGATACCGTGCAGTGTACTTACAGTAGACTGCAGTGTACTCACTGTTGAAAGCGTGCAGTGTGCTTACTGTTGATACCGTGTGTGCAGTGTACTTACTGTTGATACCGTGCAGTGTACTTACAGTAGACTGCAGTGCACTTACTGTTGAAAGCGTGCAGTGGTCGATGTCATCGCTGGCGAAAAGGGCAGCATCCTTTATGAGCACGGCCACAGCCTTCAGGATGAAGGAGAGGAAGAGCTGGACGTGTATGTGATTACGAGCACAACGGAGCCTCCTGCAAAAACACAGCACCCTGTCCATAAAAACAACCCAGCACCCTGTCCATAAAAACAACCCAGCGCCCTGTCCATAAAAAACAACCCAGCGCCCTGTCCTTAAAACAACCCAGCGCCCTGTCCATAAACACAACCCAGCACCCTGTCTATAAAACACAACCCAGCGCCCTGTCCATAAACACAACCCAGCACCCTGCCCATAAACACAACCCTGCACCCTGTCCATAAAAACAACCCAGCACCCTGTCCAATAACACAACCCAGCACACGGAGAAACACACCCATTCACCTGGCTCAGTTAGGAGGAAAAAGATCAGCTTTGAGGCTTCTGTGGATAGTGTGTGTTTGAATACCGAAAAAGGAGCACAGGTCCCCATCCGCAGCAAATACGTCTTTTATCTGACCATGTGTTTTATTGGACAGGATGGTGAGGTGGTGCAACCAGGAGAAAAGCGGGGCTGGGGTCACAGCTGGAGTTGGGGAACTCCAGCGCCCTCACCTGAAACGCAGCAGGATGGCCACGGCTATCACAAGCGCCACCAGGGAGGTGCTGTACCCCACCGTGTAGATCCTCTTCACTGTGGAGAAGTAGGACTCCTTTGGAAACATCATAAAATCCTTTATCTACAAAAGCTACATAAACAGACATAACATAACACAGCATAGCATGACACAGTACAGCACAAAACAGCACAGCATAGCACAGGATAGCACAGCATAACATAATTCAGTACCATTTCAAACCCTTCCATGCCAAAGATGGCGTCTCACCCTAGCTCCTGACATCACTTCCTCCCACCCCATTTTCCACCGACTCACCCAGAATGCCCCTCACCTCTGGGATCTGGTCCTCCACGCTGCAGGCGATGTAATAAGGAGGGTGTGGCCCGGACCAGCCAGCCTCCGTGCAGTTTCGGCTCACTGCCCCTGCTGACACGGAACGGTCCCGTCACTGAAAAAACCTGCCCCGGGACCCCACCTATGTAGCATGCAATTAACCGCTAACGATCGCTAACGAACACTAACAATAATAATAATAACATTTATAATAATTTGCATTGATATAGTTTAATATAGAGTCTCTTTCTGGATGATTTCAGTGCACTCACAGATAAGGGGAAATTGCCCCCCCCCGGTCCTGCAGGCTCACCCTTCGCAGGTGTGCTGTCCTTACCTGTGCTGTTGTGGAAATAGGAGAAGACCAGGGGGCAGGGAGTGTGGACGATCTGGCCAATCACGGCGCTCGGCCAACATGCGACAGAGTCCCACAGTGGGGGGCAACCTGCGTGGGTAAAACGCAATGTAGTGACCCCCCCCCCAAAAACAAAACAACCAGCTGAACCCCCACAACATGAAACACCCTGCTGACCCCCCCCCCCCCCCAAAAAAAAAAAACCGACCAGCTGAACCAAAAACTCCCCACTGAACCCCCAAAAAACCACTGGACCCACCAAGCACAACAAACTATCGGTAGAACTATCTGTAAACCAGTAAGCATGACTCTCATCCTGAGGTTATATCTGTGAGTGTAAATGCTGCACCTGCAGTGCTGACATTCTCATGCCTCCATATCTCCCTCATACACCGAAGCTTCTCTTTCTCCAGATGGAAGATGTATTCACACTCCGGATGCAGACCTGACCAGACCTGCTGAGAAATAACAGTAGAGAAAAAAAAACAGCCAACACAGATCTGAAGAATAAAAAAAATAATAAAAGTTTTTAAAAAAATCACTGAAGCCAAACTTTCAGAACGGTTTCTTTTTCATTCAAAGATCAGCTGGAACCCAAATGTTTTCGTAATGCATTTCAAGATGTAGCAATCCGGCTTCACCACCGACACCAGAATTTAGAGGTCAACTATAACGCACACACAAATCTGGAGAGGGCCGTTCAAAACGTAACATTAAGCATAAGCTTTTCCCCTGGGGTGAAATGAGGACCTTTCCACTGAATTATAAAAGCGCTTTTGTCGGTTGGTGAATCATGATGATACCTTTGTGTTTTACAGTTCCGGCAGCACGAAGAGCAGAGGAGAAAGAAAAAAAACGAGAGATTACATTAAAGAAAAGAAGAGAAAAGAACCTTTAGAATAATGGTTAGCTGCAGTACCCTCACCGTCACAGGCACACGTGCAGGAGCAACCGGAGTCAACATCCGTCCGTCTGTCCGTCCGTCTGTCTGTCCCGCTTCTGCAACTGCCTGTCTGCCACTCTGCCTGCTTGTCTGTCAGACCCAATTGTCTCTGTGTCCTATACGCCCACCTGTCTGTCTGTGCCTGTCTGTCTGGGCCTGTCTGTGTCTCTATGTCTGTCTGTGCCTGTCTGTCTGTCTGTCTGTCTATTTGACAGTGCCTGTCTGTCTGTCAGAGCCTGTCTGTCTGCCTGTCTGTCTGTCTGTGCCTGTCTGTCTGTCTGTCAGAGCCTGTCTGCCTGTGTCTGTCTGCCTGTCTGTCTGTCTGTCTGTGCCTGTCTGTCTGTCTGTCAGAGCCTGTCTGTCTGTGCCTGTCTGTCTGTCAGAGCCTGTCTGTCTGTGTGTCTGTGTGTCTGTCTGTCTGTCTGTCTGTCTGCGCACCAGGCTGTTTTGCAGTGACGGACCGGCAGTAGGATCATTCGCAGCATGTCTCACGTCCTAACCTCCAGCGCCTCGCCTCCGCTGCCTGCAAGCGGACCCCCGTCAGGCTGACATCGAAAAGCTCCAGCTGACAGACAGCTGTGCCGACGCTGGGCCGACAGCGGACCGGGCGACCTGCCCGCCGGCGGGGTAGAGCGGCGAGTTCGTGCTCCGCGCTGGTGGATCACGCCTGGCCGCTAATTGCCTTCAGCTAATAACCGAGACTGAAAAGGAGGTCATTATAACTGCATTAAGGCCGGGGCACGACTCAGCGTCCGCCCCCGCCCCCCCGACACTCATCGCCCCTTTGAGCAAAAAGGGAACATAAATAAATAAACAAAAACAGATGGATGGATAAGCAGCGCTCCTCTCTTTGCGCGGTCCGGGTCAGCGCGGCGGCCCGCGGCCGGCTCTCTCAGCGGGGCCCGCGAGGAGGCGGCGGGGCGGGGTGTTTGCGGAGCGGAGGAACCGCCAACAGCGTTAAAGGGCCTCATTAAAACCTGCCGAGAGGCGCAGGCGCTTCCTGTACCCGAGCCAATTTCCTCCCAGAAAAACGTCTGTAATGAAGCTGCTGGATATGCCTCTCTCTCTCTCTAAATGATGTTAATGCACAGCATAAGCATCATTTTCCATTTAATTTGCTCATCTTAAATGAAGAATGAATAACACTAAACGTATTTTATTTTGCAGGCATAACACTTTCCAGTACCTTCTGCTTTTATTAGGTCGTTTAAGAGTGGGTGTCATGTTTCGTTTATTTTTTCTGCCTCCATCAAAAATGATTAAAAAAAAAAAAAAAAAAAAAAAAAGTCTGTTCGTGACAAACAAAAAAAGACAAAATGTTTGCGTTTCGTACCATGTATAATAAACCCATCTCGATGACCTGATGACTGTCTTTTAAGCCTGTTTTCGAAATGTTTTTTTCCCCCATCTGTTTTATCTCAAATATTTTTTTATATTTTACATTTGGTCTTTTTTTAAAATGTGTATTGCTGTGAAGCACTTCGTAATTTTTATTTAAATAACTGTGATATAAAGTTGAATTATTCATAATTTTTTTATCGGGCCCAGGGACTGCAGCTGAAAATGAACAAGCTGGCTAATATCAATGAATGTGCTCAGGCCCTGTAATAACAATCTTGTAAATGTCCTAAATCTCTTTTTTAAAAATCCAAGAAAACTTCCTTGCACCATGGGGGGGGGGGGGGGGGTGGAGGGGGGGGGGGGGGGGGGGGGGGGGGGGGGGGTTTGAAGGCAGGGGGACATGTCACCCCCAATATGCTCATGTGGAGACTGGGTAGTATGCTGGAGAGAGCTCACGTTTGGCCATAAGAGGCGATCCACCCATCTCTCAGGCATTGCTGATACTAATTCGACTGGAATTTCGTTTTTTTTCTCCCCCATTTGATCTGATTTGATTCAAAGAGTCCGCAACCCTGCAGCTCGAAATCTTGAACGTGTGTGCGTGCGTGCGTGCATGCGTGTGTGTATGTGTGTGCATGTGTGTGTGTGTGTGTGTGTGTGCGTGCATGCATGCGTGTGCGTGCGTGCGTGCATGCATGCGTGTGTGTATGTGTGCGTGTGTGCGTGTGCGCGTGTGTATGTGTGCGTGTGTAGTGTATGTGTGTGCGTGTGTGCGTGCGTGTGTAGTGTATGTGTGTGCGTGTGTGTGTGTGTGCGCGTGCATGCATGCGTGTGTATGTGTGCGTGTGTGTGTGTATGTGTGCGTGCATGCATGCGTGTGTGTGTGTGTGTGTGTGTGTGTGTGTGTGTGTGTGTGTGGGGGGGGTGGTATTGGGGGGGGGGGGCGTGGCGTTCTGCGTCACCGTCGCCCTGCTCCCCGTAGTTAAGCGCGCGTTCAGACGACGGCAGCAAGCAGAGAGAGAGAGAGAGAGAGAGAGAGAGACATCAGAGCGCTGGGGGGGGTAATTACAGCACTCCAACCCAGCACCCAGCACCCAGCACCCAGCACCCCGACCCAGCACCCAGCACCCAGCACTCCGACCCAGCATCCAGCACTCCGACCCAGCACCCAGCACCCAGCACCCAGCACCCCGACCCAGCACCCAGCACCCAGCACTCCGACCCAGCACCCACCACCCAGCACTCCGACCCAGCACCCAGCACCCAGCACCCAGCACTCCGACCCAGCACCCAGCACCCAGCATGGAGCCACTCGGACCGCACAGCAGACTGCCACACTGAGCTCGGGGAGCTTTTAGCACGACTTAAAAACCCATTATCCCCGGTACAGCTCAAGAACACTGCCACCACCACCCCCTCCACACTCCTCACTGCACCACTCACTACTCTCTCTCTCTCTCTCTCTCTCTTTTTTACAATTTTCATTGACAGGCAGGCAGACAAATAGACAGACAGACAGACAAACAAACAAACAGGCAGAATCGTCAACGTGTGTCTTCAATTTTGTCTTAATCTTGACTATAACAATAAACGCAAATGGATTTCTCTCATTTCGACGTTGGCTGAATTTGGACAGGAGAGGGGGAGTAACGCCCTTAATTTAGTCGTGTGTTAAAGGCAGGGACGAGCTCTGAACAGTTTTAACTCTGGCCGTTCATTTACTCTGAAATGTAACAGCCCGATTCCTGTCAGGACTCAATATCACACTCATTCCCGGGCAGCTAACGTCGATCAGACACCGAGACACCGACACAGACACCCCAGTCCTCCGCGGAAGTATATGAATCGCACATAATCACACAACACTTCAGCTTCAGGGAGAGGAAGGGCCAAGGCCTCTGTCTTCAGCACTTTCTGGTACTGACATATATTTATGCATTACTGCATTACCACCATGAATATACTTTATGAACAAGAGGGTTTAGGAATAATTATTTGTACAACAAAAAAAAAAAAAAAAAAAGAAAGAAAAAGCTGGTCGATCGGGTGCCTCCTGTGGACTGCATTTGAAAGCCCCCCCCCCCCCCCCCCCCCCCCCAAAAACAAAAAAAAACAAAATAAAAAAAAGAAGAAAACAAAAAAAGAAAAAAAACACCCCACCCCCCCCCCCCCCCCCCCCCCCCCACAAAAATAAAACCAAAAAAAACCCCCCCACCCCCCCCCCCCCCCCCCCCCCCCCCCCCCCATTATGACATCACTCCCTCACACAGGTCTTCCTCTGACTCCGCTTTATCCGAGCTCAGCGGTAGTCTGGGGCGTGAAAAGAAGCAGCTGGTGACACACCACAGGTGTGCATAGACATTCTGAGGGGCAGGGGCTCAAGCCAAGATAAAGCGCCCCCCCCCCCCCCCTCCCCCATTATGACATTGTATGAAAACTCACTCCCTCACACATGCAGACACACAGACTTGTGCACACCATGTACCTGTAACAATAATAATAACAATAATGTAACAATAATAATAATAATAATAATAATAATAATAATAATAATAATAATAATATGGTCCAGAGGGGCATTTCAGCCAAGGAGGACAAAGGGGCATCGGCTCGAGCCACTGTAGCCCCCCCCCCCCCCCCCCCCCCCCCCCCCCCCCCCCCCCCCCCCCCCCCCCCCCCCCCCCCCGCACATCCCCTGATTCAGGCTGCACCCAGCGCCTCCTGTAGTGCAAAAAGCACTCCGCAGCTTCAGCTACTCCAAACCCAGCGTAACACGGAATTATAACTGGAGAGAGGGACGCATTATCCAGCCAAGCCAAGAGCAGTGATCACACAGTGCTCTCTGCACACGCTGCTTTTCCAAATAACACACACATTTTTGGTGGTCACACACACGCACGCACACACACACACACACATGAACACACACACACTCACAAACGCAAGCATACACACACGCGTGCACACACACACTCACAAACACACGCATACACGCACGCGCGCACACACACACTCACAAACACACGCATACACGCACGCGCGCACACACACACTCACAAACACACGCATACACGCACGCGCGCACACACACACTCACAAACACACGCATACACGCACGCGCGCACACACACACATTCTTTTAAGCCAGCACCATGTTCCTCTAATGTGAGAGCAGCTGTGGTCTAAACGAGCATGCCTGCTGCTGCTGTGCTGAACTGATGGAAAAAACTTTAAATTGGGTTTATAACTTGGAGCAGGAAAGCCTTATACTCCTTCTACATATTGCCAGAGTGGTGTAAAGCCAAAGTAGTTAGATGAGTAGCTTACTAGATAAATTAAGCTGCCCACACAGTATTTCCTGCTAATTATTATTATTTCCCAATCAAATTATTAAGTCCTTTTTTTTTTTTAACATATACTTCTGATAAGAACATTCATATATATATATATATATATATAAAACCACGGTGGTGAATTATGCACTAATTGCAGATTTTATCCTTAATGATGTACATACTTTTATAAAATATTCCCGCAGGTTACTCCTGCGCAGTTCATTAATTTTAATTTAAAATAACAAGCACGGCACTGAACTAGTTTCTTCAAACTGGGAGAATCCCCGCTGACACCAAACACGAGCTCCTTAAGGAACACGCGCAGCTTTTAAAAAAAATTTTTAATCTATTTCAAGTTACCGCAGCATCGCTTTGTCGTTGGAGTATTACCGCGGTGACCCGCAACGAACGCAGCCGGTGGAATACTTACGGGCAAAGCCATGGATGTCACGCAAATAAGCATGTGGAAAAAGACGCGCATCTTCAGAGCGAATTAAACTAACAGCGGCCAGTGGCTCCCCGTCCAATGCGACCAAACCAACTGCTCTTTTTAAATCTGTTCGGCGGTCTTCTCTGAAGGGTAAGTGCCTAATCGACAGGTATGTTCTTGCATCCAATCGCGGCTCACTTCAATGCAATTCTCGCACCGCCGTGATTTGCATGATATGGACGGGACCACGTGACGTAGTGTGGGGCTGTCTTTTTAGAACCATGCATTTGTGCAAGTTCAAAAAATTGTGTACAACGCAGTTGTATTTGTTTATTTATTTATTTTCCCCCTTTCGTTTGTCAACAAAGTTCCTTTGTAATTCTTCCTTTGTAAAGCTCGTTCGTGGCACGCCGGTAGGCGCTTTCCCGCGGCGGTGTACAGAATAAACGTCGACACGTTCCACAACTATTTAGCGAGGCTATTACTGAATCCACACAGGGTCAGGGCACAACAGCTGTTTCTTGTTCGGGATTGCAACATGAGACATGCTGGTAAATGGTATAGTTCCACAAGTACAAATGCACTTTTGTTTCCTTGCTGTAAAAGCAACACCGAGCAAAGACACATGCATCTGAATAATCGCGTTTCCACGCGCCCGGGGATATGAAGCGGCTGCGTGTTTAGCCATTTTCATACATTCGGGAAAAACACGCTACCTGGAGTGTTCTGCCTTTCCCGCGTTTTCCCAATTCTTGGAAGATGGCGGGCAGCAGAAGTCTAACTTGCACGTTCAGTCATGCACTCTTTGATATTTTAACGTGATACTGTAACTGAAAGGTGTTTAATTAGAAGAAATCCTCCCGCACCAAATTAAACCAAATGAGCATAAAGTGATGCTAATCCCGCACACAAGTAGCCAAATCATTCAACAGTGTAGGCAAAATGAAAATGGTCAATTAAATGTCAGTTAACCGTTAAATAGATAATTAAAATCACATGGGCATACAGGGAACCACGGTGCTGAACGTTAATTGTCATGTCCCGCCGCACACTGAAACCCAGCGCGCGAGAGGAACATTTAATGTCGGTGGCTCCCCTTCCGTATTCCAACGGCAGCATAATCTCCTAATCCCCGTTTACCTCGCGCTCCGCCTCGGTCTCGCGCGCTCACTGCGGCCAGGCATGCCACCGGACCAAAAGAGGTGCGTTGAGAAGGAAAAACAACAACGGAGATGGGGAGGGGGTGGTTGCCATGGCAACCCAGGGATTTGGGCTACACATTTCCCACTGTGCAACATACAGTAAGGTACAGTGAAATGCACACACGCACACACAGTGTTTGACTGATACTACACAAATGCACTGCATGACATTAAACATGGTTCTAATAGTGTTTATTTCATAATCATAAAGCATATCAGAGATCCATACTCTCAAAAAGCGTTTGTTGGCTTGTCACCAAATGGGAACCCCTTTCAGTTCTTCATGGAACCCTCTGTGGCAGGTGTGAAAAGTGCGAAAAAGATCCCAGACTGAGCCATTCTGCCTGACAAAGTGCCCACAAACTGGACAGGATTCCACTGTGTAGACACAGAGCCTTCTGGAACCCTTCCTTCTGTCAGTGCAAGAACTTCGAACTGAAAAACAACAACTAGCAAGCAGCACACCATCATCAATACCATTTATTCCACGGTAAAATCAAAGCCTTTACATTTTACTTCATGGCTTAAATTTCATGTTTATAATCACCATACATAACCATAAAAACATCTAATAAAATCAGAGAATACATATTTCCATCCAGTCCTTCCAGGCCCACCCCTCAATGTGTCAAGTTAAATCGAACCTCTTAGAAAGTTTTATTAAAAATCTTATCAGTCTTGCTTGAACAAGTCTCTTCAATAGATCAATGCCATTACAAAATTCAATGATGTGTGAGTTTTTATAAAATACAAAATATAGAAGTATTTTATAAATATATAATTTTCCACAAAAAAGCTGTATCCAAATATTTTTAGTGTGTAAATACTGGAAAATAATGTTTTATAGTATATATAAAAAAGATAGTGGCAGAATTATCTGAGAAAACAAGTTTTTGTTGCTCTCCATATTGCTCCAGAATTTTGACACTGAAGATAAAGCAAGGCCCAAAATTAGTCCACCTGCCATTACAACATTTGGCTCCTACAGTAATAAGAACAATAAAAACACAAATCCTCAATTATACATGTTTTAAACTTCAAAGTACTCTAAAAGCTAAAAGTAGAAACTTGTAAAAACCTAAAACAAAGAAACAAGTTTTATGTTTCCTGTGTATTTCACATGATAAATACCTGACGTGTGCATAGTGTGTTAGAGGTGAGGAAGTGCACAGTGTGTTACAGGTGAGGAAGTGCACAGTGTGTTACAGGTGAGGAAGTGCATAATGTGTTACAGGTGAGGAAATGCATAGTGTGTTACAGGTGAGGAAGTGCATAGTGTGTTACAGGTTACAGGTGATGAAGTGCACAGTGTGTTACAGGTGAGGAAGTGCATAGTGTGTTACAGGTGAGGAAGTGCATAGTGTGTTACAGGTGAGGAAGTGCACAGTGTGTTACAGGTGATGAAGTGCACAGTGTGTTACAGGTGAGGAAGTGCACAGTGTGTTACAGGTGATGAAGTGCATAGTGTGTTACAGGTGAGGAAGTGCACAGTGTGTTACAGGTGATGAAGTGCATAGTGTGTTACAGGTGAGGAAGTGCATAGTGTGTTACAGGTGATGAAGTGCATAGTGTGTTACAGGTGATGAAGTGCACAGTGTGTTACAGGTTACAGGTGATGAAGTGCATAGTGTGTTACAGGTGAGGAAGTGCACAGTGTGTTACAGGTGATGAAGTGCATAGTGTGTTACAGGTGATGAAGTGCACAGTGTGTTACAGGTTACAGGTGATGAAGTGCACAGTGTGTTACAGGTGAGGAAGTGCACAGTGTGTTACAGGTGATGAAGTGCATAGTGTGTTACAGGTGAGGAAGTGCACAGTGTGTTACAGGTGAGGAAGTGCACAGTGTGTTACAGGTGATGAAGTGCATAGTGTGTTACAGGTGAGGAAGTGCACAGTGTGTTACAGGTGAGGAAGTGCACAGTGTGTTACAGGTGATGAAGTGCATAGTGTGTTACAGGTGATGAAGTGCACAGTGTGTTACAGGTGATGAAGTGCATAGTGTGTTACAGGTGAGGAAGTGCACAGTGTGTTACAGGTGATGAAGTGGATAGTATGTTACAGGTGATGAAGTGCATAGTGTGTTACAGGTGAGGAAGTGCATAGTGTGTTACAGGTGATGAAGTGCACAGTGTGTTACAGGTGATGAAGTGCACAGTGTGTTACAGGTGATGAAGTGCGTAGTGTGTTACAGGTGATGAAGTGCGTAGTGTGTTACAGGTGAGGAAGTGCATAGTGTGTTACAGGTGAGGAAGTGCACAGTGTGTTACAGGTGACAAAAAACTGCACTGAGAATCACGCTCCTCAAATGATATATCCCATATATATGTGCTGAAAGAATTGCGAGAGGTACTAAATTATTCTTTCTTCTGCAATTAGAAAATAAATAAATAAAATTTAATTAAATTTAATCTGATCTTGCTTCTGCTGCTTAATCCAGGGGGAAATGTTGATTTGCCCACACAACCTCGCGCCAAACAATATTGGTGGGAGGCCAGATTTGTCCCACAGGTCGCCAGGTGCCAACCCACGGTCTAGAAGGATCATTTTTTTCATTTTCAGAGTTTCATATTTCCCCTGAAGAAAGAAAAGGTAAGTCTGCAGCTGTACAAAGCTCTTAGGAACGCAATTAAGATAACGATCTTTCCTTTTAGATGACAAAAGGTCAGCAGAATGCAGGGTTCGTCGTGACTTTTCCGGGCTCTCCCTTGTGATTTGCGGCGTCTATTCGGGGCCTAAATCGACTGCAGGGGCCCGGGCGGGAACGGTGGCGAATGACGCGTCCCCTGCATCGCCCACGCGCTGAATTACCCACGGTTTCCAGGCGGGGCCCGTGAAAAGTTTTCCGGATTTTAAAGCGACCTTACAGATCAGGCTGTCCTATTGCGAGGGGGGGGGGGGGGGTGTTTCTGAAAGTTTCGAAACCCTGGCGAAGGCACAGCGTTCTCACATCGGTGAGCGCGGCGGCGACACCGTCACATCGTCAACGTTTTCCCGCTGCTACTAACAGGGAGGGGGAAGAGGAGCGGAGGCCCAAAGCAGCCTGTGTTTTTAAATGGGCCAATCAGAAGCTCCGAGGAGGCTGGGGTCAAAGGTCATCATATTAACCCTCTGCCTGCGTTAGCATGTTAGCACCTTCATCACACGCTGTGAGACCCTCTGGCCGCGTTAGCACGTTAGCACCTGCATCACACACTGTGAAACCCTCTGGCTGCGTTAGCACGTTAGCACCTGCATCACACACTGTGAAACCCTCTGGCTGCGTTAGCACGTTAGCACCTGCATCACACACTGTGAAACCCTATGGCTGCGTTAGCACGTTAGCACCTGCATCACACACTGTGAAACCCTCTGGCTGCATTAGCACGTTAGCACCTCCATCACACGCTGTGAGACCCTATGGCTGCGTTAGCACCTGCATCGGCACGTTAGCACCTCCATCACACGCTGTGAAACCCTCTGGCTGCATTTGCTCATTTAGAGCGCCACACAACGGTGCTATGTCAGCTATCGCGGAGCCGCTTGCGTTCATTAACCGGGTCCACGTCAAGGAAGCGGCGCTCTCCAATCATCCAGCGGGTTTCCGAGCTGTAGCGCCACCCGGAGGCAGGCGCCCGCAGACGTCACGTTGTTGCTAGGTAACCAAACTGAGTGTTTTTACAGGTCGGCGAGTGTTTTTTGATTTAAGCCATTTGCTCTTCTGCAGATCCTGAACACAGCTGCATAGTTTCTTTGTTTCTTATTTTTTGTTTTTTGTTATGTTTTGTAGTGCATAATTCCTGATAAAACTGTTTTTATATGGCATTTGCCTGTCACTCAGGAAGCTTTAACACCTGAATTTAACACCCACTTTTGCGTCTACATCTAACAAATCTCCTGAACACACGAGCGAGCTGCGTCTTTGTTTTTTTGTTTTTTTGTTTTTTCAAACGCTAGGTAGCATAAGCGCTAATGGCAGTATTTAACGAATGAAAATGCACTGTGCGGCACCAGGGCTGGTATCACACACGTGCTAAAAGCTTTCCCCCCAATGCTAAGGCATACGCGTTTAAAGACGCGACCTTACAAATACCCACAGGAGACCAGACAGCGAGGAACGGCAAGGCCAGTGTACTTGCGCGGGGAAGTCCAGCACAGCTTCTCTCCGTTGCGTAGCTGCATTGGACTTCACCGCGCAAACGTCCAGCATTTGGAAGGTCCGGTATTGCGGAGGTGCCCAGAAGGGGGCGATATAATATGCAGACGAACAGACGCAGGTGCTAAATCCCGCCCTCCCGGCTACGGACAGTCACTTCCGTCGTAGATGATTGGCTTCTCGATTGTCAGGTGATAGAAAACTTTCTTTGAGATGAACCTACAAAATATAAATGAACAAAAAATTGAGATACTAATTAATATTAATATTGAGATATTAACACAAATTAAATGTGAAAAGGCTTAGTAGTAACTCCAGTGCAGTAAGTTTAACTTCTGCCTGAAAAGATTTTTTTTTTTTTTTTAAAAAGCTATGAAACAAAAAAAAAAGCTCAACCGTTATGAGGATGTCACTCCGTAGTTTAAAAAAAAAAAGCAAGGTCAAAGTTCAAGCCCCACTGCAGCATTGGGACAGTGATGACTGCATGTCTGAATGTCTCTCAGACAGTGCGCTCAAACACCATTCGGGGGGGACCACAGTCTCTGCTGCTTTTGGTGACTTCCTTTCATTCAGCAGGCCTTGGAAACGAGGCGTGCAGAATCTCCAGCCAATCAGAGACTTGAATGAGGCACGTGAGCGCGTGAACAGCAGCAGCCCTCCGGGGTTTGGGTTTGAGAGCCCTCTGGGCGGGGGTGTTAGACGGTGCTGGGTGGGGGGGGGGGGGGGGTTAGGGGGGTACGTTAGGGGGGCGGTCGGCAGGGGCGCGCACACGCACCTGGAGAAGGAGTTGTCGAAGATGAGCAGGTAGGTGCCCGGATTTCGGGCCTTCAGCTGGCCCTGGATGGTCTCCTTGTGCGAGTCGCAGCGGGTGAGCGGGATGAGCACCTGGGAGAGGAGGAGGAAGAGGAGGAGGAGGAGGAGAACATCAGGATGGCCTTCAGGAGAAAGAGCGCAGCACACCACACTTCACATCCTCCCACTCTCTCTCTGTCCGTCCCCCTCCCCCTACCCCCTCCCCCTCCCCCTCTCTCCCTCCTTCCCTCCCTCCCTCTATCTCACTCTCTCTCTCCATCTCTATCCCTCCCCCTCTCTCTCCCTCTATCCCTCCTCTCTCTCCTCCTCTCTCCCTCCCTCCCTCCCTCCCTTCTCTCTCCCTCCCTCTCGCTCTCTCACTCTCTCTCTATCCCTCTATCCCTCTCCCTCCCTTCCTCTCTCTCCCTCCCTCCTCCCTCCCCCTCTCTCCCCCCCACCCCCCTCACCTTGGCCTGCTCCAGTGGGGTCTGTGCCCCCTCCCTGTAGACCACGCTGAAGGAGATGCTCTTGGGCTCGGAGGAGAACACCCAGCTGATGGTGGGGCCGGCCTTCTGCAGCTCCATGGCGACCACGCTGTAGCAGCTGGACTTGATGAAGAGCTCGCGAGAGCCGTCGCCGAACCGCACCATCTCCTCTGCGGTGAGGGAAACGCTCTGCCTGCAGGTAGAACCCGCACACCTGGCCGTTTACTGCACATCACACCCACACACACCTGCACGTTTACTGCACGTCACAACCCACACACACACCTGCCATTTACTGCAGGTAGAACCCGCACACCTGGCCGTTTACTGCACATCACACCCACACACACCTGCACGTTTACTGCACGTCACACCCACACACACACCTGGCCATTTACTGCAGTAGAACCCGCACACCTGCCGTTTACTGCACATCACACCCACACACACCTGCACGTTTACTGCACGTCACACCCACACACACCTGGCCATTTACTGCAGGTAGAACCCGCACACCTGGCCGTTTACTGCACATCACACCCACACACACCTGCACGTTTACTGCACGTCACACCCACACACACCTGGCCATTTACTGCAGGTAGAACCCGCACACCTGGCCGTTTACTGTACATCACACCCACACACACCTGCCCGTTTACTGCAGGTAGAACCCACACACCTGCCCGTTTACTGCAGGTAGAACCCACACACCTGCCCGTTTACTGCAGGTAGAACCCACACACCTGGCCGTTTACTGCAGGTAGAACCCACACACCTGCACGTTTACTGCACGTCACACCCACACACACCTGCCCGTTTACTGCAGGTAGAACCCACACACCTGCACGTTTACTGCACATCACACCCACACACACCTGCCCGTTTACTGCAGGTAGAACCCACACACCTGCACGTTTACTGCACGTCACACCCACACACACCTGGCCGTTTACTGCAGGTAGAACCCACACACCTGGCACGTTTACTGCACATCACACCACACACACCTGCCCGTTTACTGCAGGTAGAACCCACACAGCACGTTTACTAGAACCATCACACCCACACACCTGCCCGTTTACTGCAGGTACCCTGCACGTTTACTGCACATCACACCCACACACACCTGCCCGTTTACTGCAGGTAGAACCCACACACCTGCACGTTTACTGCAGGTAGAACCCACACACCTGCACGTTTACTGCAGGTAAAACCCACACGCCTGGCCATTTACTGCACATCACACTCACACACACCTGGCCATTTACTGCAGGTAGAACCCACACACAGCTGCCTGTTAATCCCACCCTTACCGCAGGACCCACACCGTAGGACCCACACCGTAAGGAGTCGGACTGTAAGCAGTAGGGAGTGGGATTTAGACTCATATAAAGTCAGACTGTATTCAGTAGGGAGTGGGGTTTAGACTCATAAGGAGTTGGACTGTATGCAGTAGGGAGTGGGGTTTAGACTCATAAGGAGTTGGACTGTATGCAGTAGGGAGTGGGGTTTAGACTCATATAGAGTCAGACTGTATGCAGTAGGGAGCGGGGTTTAGACTCATAAGGAGTTGGACTGTATGCAGTAGGGAGTGGGGTTTAGACTCATAAGGAGTTGGACTGTATGCAGTAGGGAGTGGGGTTTAGACTCATAAGGAGTTGGACTGTATGCAGTAGGGAGTGGGGTTTAGACTCATATAGAGTCAGACTGTATGCAGTAGGGAGCGGGGGTTTAGACTCATAAGGATTGGACTGTATGCAGTAGGGAGTGGGGTTTAGACTCATAAGGAGTTGGACTGTATGCAGTAGGGAGTGGGGTTTAGACTCATATAGAGTCAGACTGTATGCAGTAGGGAGCGGGGTTTAGACTCATGAGGAGTTGGACTGTATGCAGTAGGGAGTGGGGTTTAGACTCATAAGGAGTTGGACTGTATGCAGTAGGGAGTGGGGTTTAGACTCATAAGGAGTTGGACTGTATGCAGTAGGGAGTGGGGTTCCCACTCACGTGAGTTCTCCAGACTTCAGCAGGTATATCTCAGCATCCTGCACTGTCGGCATCTGTTCTTCTGGGTCCTCAGTGCTTCCGTCTCCTCTGCTGGTGCTCGAGTCCCTGTGTGACCACAATGAGAGGGCTGATCGGTTAGCATGGTACAGGAACAGGGCAGTGATTGGTTACTGGGGTACAGAAGCAGGGCTGATTGGTTAGCGGGGAACAGGAACAGGGCTGTGATTGGTTACCATGGTACAGGAGCAGGGCTGATTGGTTAGGGGGGAACAGGAACAGGGCTGTGATTGGTTAACATGGTGCAGGAGCGGGGCTGATTGGTTAGCGGGGAACAGGAACAGGGCTGTGATTGGTTAACATGGTGCAGGAGCGGGGCTGATTGGTTAGCGGGGAACAGGAACAGGGCTGTGATTGGTTAGCATGGTACAGGAGCAGGGCTGATTGGTAAGGGGGTACAGGGTCAGGGCTGTGATTGGTTAACATGGTGCAGAAGCGGAGCTGATTGGTTATTGGGGAACAGGAACAGGGCTGTGATTGGTCAGCAGGGCTGCTCACAGCTCCGCGCTGGCCTGTGGTGAGCTCGTCTCCATCTCTCTCTCTGGAGACTCCCCGGTGGCCTGGGACAGGGAGTCGCTGTCGTAGACGCCGTTCACCTCCTCCTCCGTGATGATGTCAAACACCGCGTCATCGGGCCTGGGGGCGGGATCCGTCACTGCCTCGCAGGAAACAGGAAACAGGAAACAGGAAGCTGTGAATACAGCCCGTCTCTGTCCCACACTGTAAGAGGCTGAAATTCTGCCTTCCACACTCGCGCCCATCAGAAGGCAGGAAGCACAAAAGGCACGTGACTCACGTTTCCGTGACAACATTCTCAGCGCATGTGTGTGTACGTTTGCACGTGTGCATGTTTATAGTGTGTGTGTTTATAGTGTTGTGTGCGTTTGTGTGTGTATAGGTGTGTGTGTGCGCGTGTGTGTTTATAGCGTGTGTGCGTTTGTGTGTGTATAGATGTGTGTGTGTGTGTGTGTTCATGTGCACCCGCTCGTGCTCTCCTCACCCGTGACCCTGGGCATGGGCGTGTAGGGGGCGGGGCCGGGGGCGGGGCCGGGGTCGGGGGGCGGGGCCGTGTGGCCCAGCTCGGCCTGAGTGAGGCGCTCCATCACGGCGCTGTGCTGAGAGTAGCAGTCGCCACAGCAACGCTCCTTCTTCCCGCCCAGCTTGGTCATCACATAGTTATTGCTGCAGTAGTAGCAGAAAATGCGCCCGCACAGCCTGGCCACAGGGGGGCGCCAAACACACAGGGAGCAGGAGGAGAGAAAAGCTGTTTCAGTACAGAGGGGAAAAACACTCCGGTAACAAGCTGGGGTCCAG
Source organism: Anguilla japonica (assembly GCA_025169545.1). NCBI lineage: Eukaryota > Metazoa > Chordata > Actinopteri > Anguilliformes > Anguillidae > Anguilla > Anguilla japonica. The sequence continues at coordinate 68,266,352 of CM045886.1, read as the reverse complement.
CTGTGCGGTTCCCTTGCCTCACCTGATTTTACCATTAACAGGTACGGCACAGTTTTGCCTGGCACACAAAATCCATGGCCAAATTAGCAGTAGGAGACTCAGTCTAGAGCCATGTCTCCATGGTAACCAGGTGAACTGGCTCTGACAGGAGCAGACGACCCACCTGCAGTGATGTCTCCACAGTAACCAGGTGAACAGGCTCACCTGCAGTGGTGTTTCTGTAGTAACCAGGTGAACGGGCTCACTTGCATTGATGTTTCCGTAGTAACCAGGTGAACTGGCTCACCTGCAGTGGTGTTTCCGTAGTAACCAGGTGAACTGGCTCCGGCATCGCAGGCAGTGTGTCGCCTCTTTGTCCACCAGCCACCACTGCTCCTCCGCCCGCAGCTTCTGCTCAAACTCCAGAGCATCAGACTTCTGCCACAGCTCGTCCTTATCCCTGAAACACAGGGCCGAGAGGCAGGTCAAAGGTCAAAGTTCAGAGCGTCAGACTTCTGCCACAGCTCGTCCTTATCCCTGAAACACAGGGCCGAGAGGCAGGTCAAAGGTCAAAGTTCAGAGCGTCAGACTTCTGCCACAGCTCGTCCTTATCCCTGAAACACAGGGCCGAGAGGCAGGTCAAAGTCAAAGTTCAGAGCGTCAGACTTCTGCCACAGCTCGTCCTTATCCCTGAAACACAGGGCCGAGAGGCAGGTCAAAGGTCAAAGTTCAGAGCGTCAGACTTCTGCCACAGCTCGTCCTTATCCCTGAAACACAGGGCCGAGAGGCAGGTCAAAGGTCAAAGTTCAGAGAGTCAGACTTCTGCCACAGCTCGTCCTTATCCCTGAAACACAGGGCCGAGAGGCAGGTCAAAGGTCAGAGCACTCCAAACCTGCAAACCAGGAGGTCAAGTGACCCATTCCCAGCATGTGGGGGGAAGGAGAGGGTTGACCTGCCATTCTAGCCTCATTGGTCAAGTTGATAACGTCACAACAGGTTAAAGGTGAAAGGGGACAAGTAGCAGGTGAAACGTGACAGGTTAATGGTGAAAGGTGACAGGTTAAAGGTGAAAGGGCACAGGTAGGAGGTGAAAGGTGACAGGTTAAAGGTGAAAGGGCACAGGTAGGAGGTGAAAGGTGACAGGTAGGAGGTGAAAGGTGGCAGGTTAAAGGTGAAAGGGCACAGGTAGGAGGTGAAAGGTGACAGGTTAAAGGTGAAAGGGTACAGGTAGGAGGTGAAAGGTGACAGGTTACAGGTGAAAGGGTACAGGTAGGAGGTGAAAGGTGGCAGGTTAAAGGTGAAAGGGTACAGGTAAGATGTGAAAGGTGACAGGTTAAAGGTGAAAGGTTACAGGTAGGAGGTGAAAGGTGACAGGTTACAGGTGAAAGGGTACAGGTAGGAGGTGAAAGGTGACAGGTTATAGGTGAAAGGGTACAGGTAGGAGGTGAAAGGTGACAGGTTACAGGTGAAAGGGTACAGGTAGGAGGTGAAAGGTGACAGGTTATAGGTGAAAGGGTACAGGTAGGAGGTGAAAGGTGACAGGCGAGGACCTGATGAGCTCGATGAGCCGCTCCTCCAGGGTGCTCTTGGTCCTGCACAGGTCGTCCAGCTCGGCGGCCATCTTCAGGGCGTGGCTCTCTCTCTCAGCAACAGCGACCTCCAGCTCGCCCTTCAGGTCCTGACAGTGGCCCTGAGCAGAGAGCAGGTCTGCCTCCGTCCTGGGGGGGGGGAGAGGGAGGGGGAGAGAGAGGGGGGGAGGGAGAGAGGGGGCAGGGGGGGAAGAGAGGGGGGGTTAGAGGGTAAGTGGGAAGAGAGAGAAAGAGAGATGGAGAAAATAAAAGACAGATGTGATGAATTCTCTTCTTTTACGTTTTTATGATTCATTCTGTGACTCGGGCCTGAGAAAGGTGCACAGGATGGGCGCTGTATTTCAGATGTATGCACCTGCCAGGCATACCGTCTGCTCTTCCACCTCTTTCCCAGAGCACGGATGCAGTTCTGCTTTAGCTACATGTGGTTCTTCCCCATTGGCATGAACTTTAACTCGTCTTACTTCTACAAAGCACTTAAGGAAGGTGCAATATAAATTGTTTTTGTCACTGCTGTTATAATTTTCATTTAGTTTCCTTCTGAAGTAAGTGGCCTTTGGTCATGTGATGTGCCCTGTGACCTCTGACCTCTCTAAGCTCTCTCTCAGCCTCTGCAGCTCTTCGTCCTTCTGTCCAATCGCAGCATCCCGTTCTGAGATGGTGGAGTCCTTCTCGTCCACCATCAGAGAGTTCTTCCTGCTCACAGCCTTTCGTACATTAGAGAAAAATCAGGAATCAGAAAAAATCCCTTTAAACCAGCGCCATTTTACCCGTTACAGTGCTACACTTTGCATGTCGCTCAAAGGAGGAAAAGGGCCCCAGACCTCCAGCTCAGACAGCCTGGCCTCCAGGTGGCACACTTTCTCCTGCTCTGCAGTCAGCTGGCCCCGCAAAGTGACCGCCTCTTCACTGGCACTCTGAGGACCAAACACACACAGGCACTGTGAGGACCAACACACACAGGCACTGTGAGGACCAAACACACACTAATGCACTCTGAGGACCAAACACACACTAATGCACTCTGAAGACCAAACACACACAGGCACTGTGAGGACCAAACACACACTAATGCACTCTGAGGACCAAACACACACAGGCACTGTGAAGACCAAACACACACTAATGCACTCTGAGGACCAAACACACACTAATGCACTCTGAGGACCAAACACACACAGGCACTTGAGACTTTTACACTAAGCTGGGGTCTACAGACATACAGAATTCACATTGGTTGTTGAACTTAATTTGTTCAGAATACATAAACCTGACCAAACCAAACATCCTGCTTAAAACCAAAAGGAATGTCACATTGGTGTTGTCACCATAAAACAAGATCTCCACCAATCACAAACTACACTGGTCACAACAAACAGAAGAACACTGCCAGTGATTGGTGGTTATGTTTTAACGTGGATTCCTGCATGGTAAGGTGACATCATGTCTGCACGATCCCTACTTTACTGTTACTTGCTGTAACCCCGCCCCCCTGCCCCGCCCCCTGCTCCGCCCACCTTGATCTGATTCTGGTAGCTGATAGCCTCGCTGCTCATCTGGAACCTGGCGGCGGCTATTTCCTCTCCGTGGGACTCCTGGAGGTTTCGGGCCCGGCCCTCCGCCCTCTCCAGCTGGTCCCGCAGGGCCTGGAGCTCCGCCTGCGCCTCCTCCAGGCCGGACCGCGCCCCCGCCAGCTCCCTCTGCGCCTCCTCCCTCTCGGCGGTCAGCGCGCAGACAGCCACGCCCAGCTCGGCCGTCTCCGTGTTGGCGCGGTGCAGTCCCTCCCGGGCGTCGGCCAGCTCCGCGGCCAGCGCCTCCTGCTGCTCCTTCAGCGCGGCCAGCTCCTCGGACGCCTCCCGCTCCGTCTCCGCCCTCAGGGCCTCCACCTCCTGCCTGCAGGCCTGCAGCTCCTGCACATGCCCACGGTTCATCTGCTCCAGCTGCGCCTGCGCATCAGAGACGCAACAACTGAGCTGCGGCACGCCATGCGACTCGCAGCAGTGTGTGGTACAAACGCCATGCGACTCGCAGCAGTGTGTGGTACAAACGCCATGCGACTCGCAGCACTGTGTGGTACAAACGCCATGCGACTAGCCGCAGTGTGTGGTATACACGCCATGCGACTAGCCGCAGTGTGTGGTATAAACGCCATGCAACTCGCAGCAGTGTGTGGTACAAACGCCATGCGACTCGCAGCAGCGTGTGGTACAAACGCCATGCGACTCGCAGCAGTGTGTGGTACAAACGCCATGCGACTCGCAGCAGTGTGTGGTACAAACGCCATGCGACTCGCAGCAGTATGTGGTACAAACGCCATGCGACTCGCAGCAGTGTGTGGTACAAACGCCATGCGACTCGCAGCAGTATGTGGTACAAACGCCATGCGACTCGCAGCAGTGTGTGGTACAAACGCCATGCGACTCGCAGCAGTATGTGGTACAAACGCCATGCGACTCGCAGCAGTGTGTGGTACAAACGCCATGCGACTCGCAGCAGTGTGTGGTACAAACGCCATGCGACTCGCAGCAGTGTGTGGTACAAACGGCATGCGACTCGCAGCAGTGTGTGGTACAAACGCCATGCGACTCGCAGCAGCGTGTGGTACAAACAGCATGCGACTCGCAGCAGTGTGTGGTATAAACGTCAGTGTGTGGTACAAACGCCATGCGCCTCGCAGCAGCGTGTGGTACAAACGCCATGCGCCTCGCAGCAGCGTGTGGTATAAACAGCATGCGACTCGCAGCAGTGTGTGGTATAAACAGCATGCGACTCGCAGCAGTGTGTGGTATAAACGCCGTGCGACTCGCAGCAGTGTGTGGAATAAACGTCAGTGTGTGGTATAAACGCCATGCAACTCGCAGCAGCGTGTGGTATAAACAGCATGCGACTCGCAGCAGTGTGTGGTATAAACAGCATGCGACCTCGCAGCAGTGTGTGGTATAAACAGCATGCGACCTCGCAGCAGTGTGTGGTATAAACAGCATGCGACTCGCAGCAGTGTGTGGTATAAACAGCATGCGACTCGCAGCAGTGTGTGGTATAAACAGCATGCGACCTCGCAGCAGTGTGTGGTATAAACGGCATGCGACTCGCTGCAGTGTGTGGTATAAATGGCAGAGTGTGGTGTGCAGTGTGCAGTGCGCTGTGCGCTGGTTTTTGGGATCCCGCGCCGTACCTTCAGGGACTCCCCCAGGGACCTCAGCTCGTCCCTCTCGGCCTCCGCGGCCTCCAGTCGGCTCCTGGCCCGCGCCTCCTCCTCTGAAGCCCGGCGGAGTTCTGCCCGCAGCCCCAGCACCTCCTCCTGGAGCCGGGAGACCTCGCCCAGGTGGAGCTCCGAGCTGGGCCTCCGCCCGCGAGAGCCGTGCACCCGCCTCGTGCTCCCGTTCCTGTAGCTCCGCCCTCTCCTTCTCCCACTCCGCCCTCTCCTGCTTCTGTAGCTCCGCCCTCTCCTTCTCCCACTCCGCCCTCTCCTGCTTCTGTAGCTCCGCCCTCTCCTTCTCCCACTCCGCCCTCTCCTGCTTCTGTAGCTCCGCCCTCTCCTTCTCCCACTCCGCCCTCTCCTGCTTCTGTAGCTCCGCCCTCTCCTTCTCCCACTCCGCCCTCTCCTGCTTCTGTAGCTCCGCCCTCTCCTTCTCCCACTCCGCCCTCTCCTGTTCCTGTAGCTCCACCCTCTCCTTCTCCTGCTTCTGTAGCTCCACCCTCTCCTTCTCCCACTCCGCCCTCTCCTGTTCCTGTAGCTCCGCCCTGTCCTTCTCCTGCTTCTGCAGCTCCACCCTCTCTTTATTCCACTCTGCCCTCTCCTTTTCCCACTTCCCCATCTCCTGCTCCAGTAGCTCCGCCCTCTCCCTCTCCTGCTCCTGTAGCTCCGCCCTCTCCCTCTCCCGCTCCCTCAGCTGGTCCTGCAGTTCCGCCTCTCTCCTGCGGGAGGCAGCCAGGCTGCCCTCCAGCTCTGAGATCTGCGTGCCGATGGAGCGGAGCTCTGCCTGCATGGAGGCCAGCGCCTCCTTCACGGCCGCCTGCTCCTCCCGGAGCTCCCGGTTCTCCCTCTCCAGCCTCCTCTCCCGCTCCTCCCCCGTCGCCGCGGCGCCCTCCAGCTGCGCCCGCAGCCCCGCCCGCTCCTCGGCCAGGCCCCGCGCCGCCTCCTCGTTGCGCTTGACCGTCTGCAGCAGGGAGCTGTTCAGCTCCATCAGGCTGCCGCACTGCACCTTGTACTCCTCCAGCTTCTTGGCCTGCTCCCTCAGCTCCGCCTCCAGCCCCGCCCTGGCCTGCGCCTCCTGCTCCAGGCCACGAGCGCGCTCCTCGCTGGCGACCAGCTCCTCTTCCCCGGCCCTGAGACGCTCCTCCAGGTCTCGCGCCTGGCTCTCCAGCGCCTCCTTCTGGCCCGCGTGGAGGCGGCGCAGCTCCTCCTTCTCCTCCTCCGCCTGCCGATCCCGAGCCTCCAGCGAGCCCCGCGCCTCCTGCAGCTGCGTCTGCAGGCGGCTCGCCTCCTTCTCCCGCTGGGAGAGCGCCCCCTGCTGCTGCTCCAGGGAGGCGCGGAGCTCCTGCACTCGCGCACTGTCTTCGCCCGCCGAGATCGTCAAGGCGACCAGCTTGGCCTCGCTCTCCACCAGGGCCGACTCCGCCCTACTAAGCTCCGCCCTCTGCTCCTCCACCTCCCGCTGAGCTTCCTGCTTCTCCCTCTCCACCTCCTTCAGTTGGTCTAGCAGCTCGTGGATCTTCTGCGCTGAGTCAAAGTAACTGGCAGTCTGCTGGCCCTGGTAATAATAATAATAAAAATAACAATAATAATAATAATAATAAAAATAATAAAAATAATAATAATAATAATGACAGAAGATATTACTGAGAACTTTCTGTTCTGTGTTTTCACGCAGTCACCTTTTCAGAGAGCTCCCCCTGGAGGCGGGACAGGAGCTCGCTGTTCCTTTGCTCCGCCCCCTCCAGCTTGGCCCGCAGGTCGCGAGACTCCGCCTCCTTGGCCCGGGACTCCGCCCTCAGAGACTCCGCCTCCCGAGCCTGGGACTCCGCCCGCTCCTCCAGCTGCTGCCGCTGGCGGGCGGAGTCCCGCCGCTCGGCCTCCTGGGAGGCCAGCGAGGCGTCGAGCTGGGCCTGGAGCTGCTCCGTCACCCGGCGAAGCTCCGCCCCCTCCCCGCCCATCTGCTGCAGGCGCTCCAGGAGCTCCCGCTGCTGCAGCTCCGCCTGGTCCAGCTCCAGCCGCAGCGCCTCCACCGCCCCGCCCCCGGCCCCGCCCCCGCCGCTAGCGTTAGCGTCCGCTGGCTCGCACAGCTCACTGGACTCGTCCAACAGCCCGAAGTCCGGACTGCAGGGGAACTCCTGAGCCTGGGAGAGAGAGAGAGAGAGAGGGAGGGAGAGAGAGAGGGAGAGGGAGAGGGGGGAGAGAGGGGGGGGGGAGAGAGGGAGGGAGAGAGAGGGAGAGGGAGAGGGAGAGGGGGGGGGGAGAGAGAGGGGGGGAGAGGGGGAGGGAGAGGGAGAGGGAGAGAGAGAGAGAGAGAGGAGAGGGGGGGAGAGAGAGGGGGGAGAGATAGGGAGAGAGAGGGAGAGGGACAGAGAGAGAGAGAGAGAGAGGGAGACAGGAGAGAGAGAGGGGGGGGAGAGGGAGAGGGAGAGGGAGAGAGAGAGAGGGAGAGGGAGAGGGGAGAGAGAGAGAGAGAGAGAGAGGGGGGGAGAGAGAGGGGGGGGAGAGATAGGGAGAGAGAGAGAGGGAGAAGGGAGAGAGAGGGGAGGGGAGAGAGGGGGGAGGGAGGGAGAGAGTGAGAAAGAGAGAGGGGAGGGGGAGAGAGAGAGGGAGAGGGAGGGAGAGAGAGTGAGAGAGAGGTACTACAGTATTGCAGCCATAGTTCCCATCATTCTGCTGGTGCGTCTCAGACCTCTGATTGGTTGCTGAGCTGTAGCTTAACTACTCCTCGTGTCGAGTAATTGCTCTCCAGAGCGGCTTCAATGATCGATTTTGTAAATGACACGACTCGCCCTACCCCAGTGCAGAGTGATCTACAATAACAGCATGGTTAGCATATCTTCAGATTCTTAAAATGGCGTACGTTCTATGCCCTGACATGCAGTATGTACACAGTGGCCTTTACAGAGAGAGACTGGTCTGCCATTGAGGTCAAAATAAAAGCCCACTCTTCGCATGAAACTTTAAGGGACTATATGTACAGCTCAGAAAGTAGAGACATTTCTCTGGAAAATAATAATAAATAATTATTTGAAACAAAAAATGACAAACTTCATGAAGAGTTTATAACTGCTTTATAACTTGTTTATTTTATCAGTTTTATATTCAATCTCTACAGCTGGTTTTCCAGCTGTGGTGCTTCCTCACAAAATTGTCAACTGTACTTTCATTGGATTTCATACAAACTAAAGGCACACACATAAAGCAAGTTATTGTATTTTATTTTACACGGTATCATTACTGTTAATTCTTGAAGCGTGAAATAAATTGATGTTTCCTGCTGTAGCACTGTCATTTAATCTTCTATTATCATGTGCAGAAAATTATATCTTCATTACTGTTCTACAGTAGTGCACACTCATCATCATTTATGATTTATTAATGCATTGCATTTAACCCATTGCACATTTCACACTAACTTTCACTATGACTTTCCTCGGGTAAGGATTCAATGGCCATGCCACGTTCGAGGATTCAAACCCGCAGGAGATGGGGCGGGTTACCTGTGAGAAGGTGCTGGCCAGGCTGTTGATGCTAGAGCTGCGGCTGGGCGGTTTCCACAGGTGACCAGGTGAGCCTGACCCCAGAGTCCTCCTGTGACACACGACACACGCTCACACCAACCCAGAGACGTCCCCCAGCCCAGCCTGTCCGCTCACTGAGCTCAGCACACCATACATACACAGCACACCACGGACATCACACTCCATACACAACACAACACATCACTAACACAAAAACCCCAGCCTGCCTGCTCACTGAGCTCAACACACCATACATACACAACACACCACGGACATCAACACACATCATACATGAGCTCAACACAACACACCACGGACATCACACTCCATACACAACACAACACATCACTAACACAAAAACCCCAGCCTGCCTGCTCACTGAGCTCAACACACCACACATACTGTACGCAGCACACAGCTGTACCTGGCGAAGGTTGGCCAGGCGGAGTCCAGGTCGTGGCCTCTGGACGCAACATCGAACTGGACCTCGTTAAGCTCGTAGAGGTGACTGATGATGTCAACACTCAGGTGGGGTTTGAGGAGGGGACTGCGAGCGTAATACCAGTCACTGCAGACAGGGGGAGACACAGGGGCATTACTGAGTTGTGCCCACACTCACACACATGCACACACACAACCACACACATGCACACGCACACGCGCACACACACACACACACACACACACAACCACACACACGCACACACACACACAACCACACACATGCACACGCATACGCACACACACACACACACACAACCACACACGTGCACACGCACACGCGCACACACACACACACACACACACACACACACACACACACACATACACAAACACACACACGCACACACACACACACAACCACACACATGCACACGCACAAGCACACGCACACACACGCGCATGCATGTATGCGCGTATACACACACACACACACGTACACGGACACACACACACACACACGCATGCATGTATGCACACACACACACACACACACGGTGACAAACATCCCAGAGACAAACAATGGTTTTCTGTAGAACAGGAGAAACAGGAAACACAACCAATAACCAATGAAGCAAAACTAGCAAAGGAACAGAAATCAGATTTAAAGGAATTTAAGAAGAACACCTCCCTCTGAAATTACTGTGAATTTACTTCATAAGAACACTCTTTAAAAAAAAATCCCCTTCCACCTGACCCCCTGATGATTTTTATAAACTGTTCTAGCTCTTACCCTGAGAACTCAAACCATTTCTCCACAGGTTATATGCTGTCGGCAAATGCCATTTATTTTTAACTTTTTCAAAATGTAACCATTATAACGAAGCCCAATTCATCAACGCCATTTACATTTAAGATGAGTGCTCTATTAAAAGAGG
>CM045886.1:68241685-68251685 GCA_025169545.1 Anguilla japonica | reverse complement strand
TGCTTCGTTATCGTTAGAGTGAAAACATACAGGACGATAGATCCCCAGGAACAGGGCTGTTCACCACTGCCTTAAACACACCAGCAGGTACAAACGTAAGTGCTCACTCAGCACTAATATGAACCAGCATGTGATATGTGCAGAGCCTTCTGAAACAAAATGGCTGCCATCGCCACCCAAGTGAAGGGATTATACACCGTACAGCCAAACGGCCCATAGAGACGCATTCACTGAGGACCATGAGCACAGTGTACAGTGCAGGTTGAACCCCTGCTGCAGGTACTCCAGTTTGCGGGGGGGGGGCTCGCTCACCTGCAGCAGGTACTCCAGTTTGTAGGAGAACTTGTGCAGGTTGGAGCTGTCATCGGTGATGGGCTCCCCGCTCTCCCTGTACTCCTTAGAAAGCTCCGCCACGGCATCTGCATTTGGACAAGAACAGGAGAGAGTGACCAATGAGCTCCATCAGAACAGGAGAGAGTGACCAATGAGCTCCATCAGAACAGGAGAGAGTGACCAATGAGCTCCATCAGAACAGGAGAGAGTGACCAATGAGCGCCATCAGAACAGGAGAGAGTGACCAATGAGCTCCATCAGAACAGGAGAGAGTGACCAATGAGCTCCATCAGAACAGGAGAGAGTGACTAATGAGCTCCATAAGAATAGGAGAGAGCACCTATCAGCTCTCTGTCTGTTTGTCTGACTGTCTCTCTCTCTCTCTCTCTAAGGCGTTAAGGGCTCTGTAAGGCCTGGTCTAAGGCCCTTAAGGGCTCTGTAAGGCCTGGTCTAAGGCGTTAAGGGCTCTGTAAGGCCTGGTCTAAGGCGTTAAGGGCTCTGTAAGGCCTGGTCTAAGGCCCTTAAGGGCTCTGTAAGGCCTGGTCTAAGGCCCTTAAGGGCCATGTAAGGCCTGGTCTAAGGCGTTAAGGGCTCTGTAAGGCCTGGTCTAAAGGGCTCTGTAAGGCCTGGTCTAAGGCCGTTAAGGGCTCTGTAAGGCCTGGTCTAAGGGCCTTAAGGGCTCTCTGTAAGGCCTAATGGGTCTGTAAGGCTGGTTAAGGGCTCTGTAAGGCCTGGTCTAAGGCCCTTAAGGGCTCTGTAAGGCCTGGTCTAAGGCCCTTAAGGGCTCTGTAAGGCCTGGTCTAAGGCCCTTAAGGGCTCTGTAAGGCCTGGTCTAAGGCCCTTAAGGGCTCTGTAAGGCCTGGTCTAAGGCGTTAAGGGCTCTGTAAGGCCTGGTCTAAGGCCCTTAAGGGCTCTGTAAGGCCTGGTCTAAGGCCTTAAGGGCTCTGTAAGGCCTGGTCTAAGGCCCTTAAGGGCTCTGTAAGGCTGGTCTAAGGCTTAAGGGCTCTGTAAGGCCTGGTCTAAGGCGGTTTTAAGGGCTCTGTGTTAAGGCCTGGTAAGGCCTAAGGGCTCTAAGGCCCTAAGGGCTAAGGCCTGTAAGGCCTGGTAAGGCCCTTAAGGGGTCTACGGCTGGTCTAAGGCCTTAAGGGCTCTGTAAGGCCTGGTCTAAGGCCCTTAAGGGCTCTGTAAGGCCTGGTCTAAGGCCCTTAAGGGCTCTGTAAGGCCTGGTCTAAGGCGTTAAGAGGCTCTAAGGCCCTTAAGGGCTCTGTAAGGCCTGGTCTAAGGCCCTTAAGGGCTCTGTAAGGCCTGGTCTAAGGCGTTAAGGGCTCTGTAAGGCCTGGTCTAAGGCCCTTAAGGGCTCTGTCTGTCTAAGGCCTGGTCTAAGGCCCGTTAAGGGCTCTGTAAGGCCTGGTCTAAGGCCTTAAGGGCTCTGTAAGGCCTGGTCTAAGGCCGTTGAGCGCTCTGTAAGGCCTGGTCTAAGGCCGTTAAGCGCTCTGTAAGGCCTGGTCTAAGGCCGTTGCTCTGTAAGGCCTGGTCTAAGGCCCTTAAGGGCTCTGTAAGGCATGGTCTAAGGCCTGGTTAAGGGCTCTGTAAGGCCTGGTCTAAGGCGTTAAGGGCTCTGTAGCCTGGCCTGTAAGGCTCTGTAAGGCCTGGTCTGGTCTAAGCCTGGTCTAAAGTTAAGGGCTCTGTAAGGCCTGGTCTAAGGCGTTAAGGGCTCTGTAAGCCTGGTCTAAGGCCGTTAAGGGCTCTGTAAGGCCTGGTCTAAGGCCCTTAAGGGCTCTGTAAGGCCTGGTCTAAGGCCCTTAAGGGCTCTGTAAGGCCTGGTCTAAGGCCTTAAGGGCTCTGTAAGGCCTGGTCTAAGGCCTGGTCTAAGGCCCCTGGTCTAAGGCCCTCTGTAAGGCCTGGTCTCTAAGGCCCCTTAAGGGCTCTGTAAGGCCTGGTCTAAGGCGTTAAGGGCTCTGTACGGCCTGGTCTAAGGCGTTAAGGGCTCTGTAAGGCCTGGTCTAAGGCCCTTAAGGGGCTCTGTAAGGCCTTAAGGGCTCTGTAAGGCCTTAAGGGCTCTGTACGGCCTGGTCTAAGGCTTAAGGGCTCTGTAGGCCTGGTCTAAGGCCCTTAAGGGCTCTGTAAGGCTGGTCTAAGGCCCTTAAGGGCCTGTAAGGCCTGGTCTAAGGTCTAAGGCCGTTAAGGGGCTCTGTAAGGCCTGGTCTAAGGCCCTTAAGGGCTCTGTAAGGCCTGGTCTAAAGGTCTAAGGCCCTTAAGGGCTCTGTAAGGCCTGGTCTAAGGCCTTAAGGGCTCTGTAAGGCCTGGTCTAAGGCGGTTAAGGGCTCTGTAAGGCCTGGTCTAAGGCCGTTAAGGGCTCTGTAAGGCCTGGTCTAAGGCCCTTAAGGGCTCTGTAAGGCCTGGTCTAAGGCCCGTTAAGGGCTCTGTAAGGCCTGGTCTAAGGCCGTTAAGGGCTCTGTAAGGCCTGGTCTAAGGCCCTTAAGGGCTCTGTAAGGCCTGGTCTAAGGCGTTAAGGGCTCTGTAAGGCCTGGTCTAAGGCCTTAAGGGCTCTGTAAGGCCTGGTCTAAGGCGTTAAGGGCTCTGTAAGGCCTGGTCTAAGGCCCTTAAGGGCTCTGTAAGGCCTGGTCTAAGGCCCTTAAGGGCTCTGTAAGGCCTGGTCTAAGGCCCTTAAGGGCTCTGTAAGGCCTGGTCTAAGGCCCTTAAGGGCTCTGTAAGGCCTGGTCTAAGGCCCTTAAGGGCTCTGTAAGGCCTGGTCTAAGGGCCTTAAGGGCTCTGTAAGGCCTGGTCTAAGGCCTTAAGGGCTCTGTAAGGCCTGGTCTAAGGCCTTAAGGGCTCTGTAAGGCCTGGTCCTAAGGGCTCTAAGGCCTGGTCTAAGGCCGTTAAGGGCTCTGTAAGGCCTGGTCTAAGGCCCTTAAGGGCTCTGTAAGGCCTGGTCTAAGGCGTTAAGGGCTCTGTAAGGCCTGGTCTAAGGCGTTAAGGGCTCTGTAAGGCCTGGTCTAAGGCCCTTAAGGCTCTGTAAGGCCTGGTCTAAGGGCCGCTCTGTAAGGCCTGGTTAAGGGCTCTGCTCTGTAAGGCCTGGTCTAAGGCCTAAGGCGTTAAGGGCTCTGTAAGGCCTGGTCTAAGGCCCGTTAAGGGCTCTGTAAGGCCTGGTCTAAGGCCTTAAGGGCCTTAAGGGCTCTGTAAGGCCTAAGGGTCTAAGGCCTGGTCTAAGGCGTTAAGGGCTCTGTAAGGCCTGGTCTAAGGCCGTTAAGGGCTCTGTAAGGCCTGGTCTAAGGCGTTAAGGCTCTGTAAGGCCTGGTCTAAGGGCTCTGTAAGGCCTGGGGTCTAAGGCCGTTGAGCGCTCTGTAAGGCTCTGGTAAGGCCTGGCTCTGTAAGGGCGTCTAAGGGCTCTCTGTAAGGCCTGGTCTAAGGCCGTTGAGCGCTCTGTAAGGCCTGGTCTAAGGCCGTTAAGGGCTCTGTAAGGCCTGGTCTAAGGCCGTTGAGGGCGCTCTGTAAGGCCTGGTCTCTAAGGCTCTGTAAGGCCTGGTTAAGGCTCTGTAAGGCCTGGTCTAAGGCCGTTAAGGGCTCTGTAAGGCCTGGTCTAAGGCGTAAGGGCTCTGTAAGGCCTGGTCTAAGGCGTTAAGGGCTCTGTAAGGCCTGGTCTAAGGCCGTTAAGGGCTCTGTAAGGCCTGGTCTAAGGCGTTAAGGGCTCTGTAAGGCCTGGTCTAAGGCCGTTGAGCTGTAAGGCTCTGTAAGGCCGTTGGTCTAAGGCCCGTTAAGGGCTCTGTAAGGCCTGGTCTAAGGCGTTAAGGGCTCTGTAAGGCCTGGTCTAAGGCCCTTAAGGGCTCTGGCCTAAGGCGTTGAGCGCTCTGTAAGGCCTGGTCTAAGGCCGTTGAGGGCTCTGTAAGGCCTGGTCTAAGGCGTTTTAAGGCCGTTGAGCGCTCTGTAAGGCCTGGTCTAAGGCCGTTGAGCGCTCTAAGGCCTGCTAAGGCCTGTAAGGCCTGGTCTAAGGCCGTTGAGCGCTCTGTAAGGCCTGGTCTAAGCCGTTAAGGGCTCTGTAAGGCCTGGTCTAAGGCCGTTGAGGGCTCTGTAAGGCCTGGTCTAAGGCCGTTGAGCGCTCTGTAAAGGCCGTTAAGGGTCTGTAAGGCCGGTCTAAGGGCTCTGTAAGGCCTGGTCTAAGGCCGTTGAGGGCTCTGTAAGGCCTGGTCTAAGGCCCTTAAGGGCTCTGTAAGGCCTGGTCTAAGGCCGTTAAGGGCTCTGTAAGGCCTGGTCTAAGGCCGTTGAGCGCTCTGTAAGGCCTGGTCTAAGGCCGTTGAGCGCTCTGTAAGGCCTGGTCTAAGGCCGTTGAGCGCTCTGTAAGGCCTGGTAAGGCCGTTGAGCGCTCTGTAAGGCCTGGTCTAAGGCCGTTGAGCGCTCTGTAAGGCCTGGTCTAAGGCCGTTGAGCGCTCTGTAAGGCCTGGTCTAAGGCCGTTGAGCGCTCTGTAAGGCCTGGTCTAAGGCCGTTGAGCGCTCTGTAGGCCTGGTCTAAGGCCGTTGAGCGCTCTGTAAGGCCTGGTCTAAGGCCGTTGAGCGCTCTGTAAGGCCTGGTCTAAGGCCGTTGAGCGCTCTGTAAGGCCTGGTCTAAGGCCGTTGAGCGCTCTGTCTGTAAGGCCTGGTCTAAGGCCGTCTTGAGCGCTCTGTAAGGCCTGGTCTAAGGCCGTTAAGGGCTCTGTAAGGCCTGGTCTAAGGCCGTTGAGCGCTCTGTAAGGCCTGGTCTAAGGCCGTGTGCTCCTGGTCTAAGGCCGTTGAGGCTCTGTAAGGCCTGGTCCCTTTAAGCCGGGCTCTGTAAGGCCTGGTCTAAGGCGCTTTAAGGGCTCTGTAAGGCCTGGTCTAAGGCCGGTCTTAAGGGCTCTGTAAGGCCTGGTCTAAGGCGTTAAGGGCTCTGTAAGGCCTGGTCTAAGGCGTTAAGGGCTCTGTAAGGCCTGGTCTAAGGCCTTAAGGGCTCTCTGTAAGGCCTGGTCTAGGCCTGGGCCGTTGAGGGCTCTGTAAGGCCTGGTCTAAGGCCGTTGAGCGCTCTGTAAGGCCTGGTCTAAGGCCGTTGAGCGCTCTGTAAGGCCTGGTCTAAGGCCGTTAAGGCTCTGTAAGGCCTGGTCTAAGGCGTTAAGGGCTCTGTAAGGCCTGGTCTAAGGCCCGTTAAGGGCTCTGTAAGGCCTGGTCTAAGGCGTTAAGGGCTCTGTAAGGCCTGGTCTAAGGCCGTCTTAAGGGCTCTGTAAGGCCTGGTCTAAGGCCGTTGAGGGCTCTGTAAGGCCTGTCTAAGGCCGTTGAGCGCCTGGCCTGGTCTAAGGCCGTTGAGCGCTCTGTAAGGCCTGGTCTAAGGCCGTTGAGGCCGTTAAAGCGCTCTGTAAGGCCTGGTCTAAGGCCGTTGAGCGCTCTGTAAGGCCTGGTCTAAGGCCGTTCCTGTAAGCCTGGCTCTGTAAGGCCTGGTCTAAGGCCGTTGAGCGCTCTGTAAGGCCTGGTCTAAGGCCGTTGAGCGCTCTGTAAGGCCGTTGAGCGCTCTGTAAGGCCTGGTCTAAGGCCGTTGAGCGCTCTGTAAGGCCTGGTCTAAGGCCGTTGAGCGCTCTGTAAGGCCTGGTCTAAGGCCGTTAAGGGCTCTGTAAGGCCTGGTCTAAGGCCGTTGAGCGCTCTGTAAGGCCTGGTCTAAGGCCGTTGAGCGCTCTGTAAGGCCTGGTCTAAGGCCGTTGAGCGCTCTGTAAGGCCTGGTCTAAGGCCGTTGAGCGCTCTGTAAGGCCTGGTCTAAGGCCGTTGAGCGCTCTGTAAGGCCTGGTCTAAGGCCGTTGAGCGCTCTGTAAGGCACATACCTTTCAGCTGGCGCAGGAACAGGAAGGCCATGCGGGATGGGTGGGGCAGTGAGAGGGGCAGGCTGTACCCCTCGTGCTGCATATCTGCTCTGCTCCGGGCTCCCAGGCCCAGGGGCCTCTCCACTCCCGCCTCCCCCCCCCCCCCCCCCCCCTCCTCCCTCACAACCCCCCCTTCCCCCACCGGAGAGAAGCACCCCTACTGAAGCCTGCCGTCGCTCTCCAAAAACTGTGGATCCAAGAGTCAGGGTCGCACCCAAGCCACTCCACCCCCTCCTCTTTCTCTCTCTCTATCTATCTATATCTCACTGCCATTCACTTTCTTTCTCCCTCTCTTATCTCTTTCTCTCTCTTCCTTTCTTCCTTCTCTGTCCCCCTATTTTTTCTCTCTCTTACTCACATGTGCATGCTCCATTTCGTTCTCTCTCTCTCTCTCTCTCTCTCGGTCTCTCGGTCTCTCTCTTTCTCACACACACACACACACACACACACACACACACACACACACACACAATGGCGCAGCGTACCCTGCAGATCTCTGATAATCCTCTGTAGCTGGCCCTCTCCAGCAGCCATGGTGCGGCTCAGCCACCGGAAGCAGGGGTCTCGCCCGGGGGACACAGACTGTGCTGAGTCAGAGAATCACACACACACACACTGCATTAGAGAGAGAGAGAGAGAGAGAGACACACACACACACACTGCATTAGAGAGAGAGAGAGAGAGACACACACACACACACACACATTAGAGAGAGAGAGAGAGAGAGAGAGACACACACACACTGCATTAGAGAGAGAGAGAGACACACACACACATACACATACACACACACACTGCATTAGAGAGAGAGAGAGAGAGGAGAGGGAGTGGGAGAGAGAGAGAGAGAGAGGCTGGGGCTGTTTTTCATGGTTTGGATGATTTGCAGCTCCGAAAGTAAAATAATACAGTTTTGATCACTTATTCCCCATTTGAGCCTCTGAGAAACCTGAAGCAAAACTACGCAGGATTTGCAGGAAGCCGGTTCGTTCTACGATTGCTGTCAGTGTGCTGACTTGTGAGGTTTTTTTTTTTTTTTTAAACTTCAAAACTTCACAAAACATCACAAATAAAATAAACGATTGAGATAGACGCACAAAAACAGTCATGTTTCCTTAGACACTGTAAGAAACCAGAGCAGTAAGTTTGGGCTCACAATTACTGAGATAATTTCAATTTAAGGGAGCCTATTACAAAATTTGCTCTTTTTGGTGGCTTGGGTTTATATAGCCTATGACTCCATACCTTGAAACATTAGTAACGACTCACCCAATTCCAAAGTACCTACACTTTTCCCCAAAAGTAACTGGCCTTTACCACAGGCAAATTAATCAGTAACAACTATAACGACTATAATAGTTATTTTAAAGACTAACCCAGGACGTCTATAATTAAAGTGAGAAATAGAGGGGTACAGCTGCTTCGTGATTTAGCATTTAACGGGTGTAAAGTACGCTGGCGTGGTTTTATTGCTTCTGAATTCAATGATTCTGTTCTGTGCGTCTGGTTTTAAAGTGAAAACAAAAAAGCAGCAGAACCAGGTTCAGGGTGGCAGACTCCTGTAGCAGCTTAACCAGACGGTTGAAATATACCTCCTTCTGCTACTCTTCTGCAACCCCCTGCACCTGCACACCCGCACCCACACCCCACACCCACACCCACCCCCCCCCCCCCCCCACTCCCAGTCCGCCCGTGAAGTCAACCATCTCGTGCGTCAATGTTGATATCTGTTCCTCAACTTGATTGAACACAGCGACACACACTTGTCCGACCACAAAATAAAGCGGCACCAGTGGAGTTGTGAAACGTGGTTACCAGGGAATGGGGATGTTGGTAGAGAAATAACTAACCACGAATCAGTTTCGCCGAATTTGCCTGCACAGATTCGCACACTGGTAGTCAACATCAGCATTTAGTTTAGGTCAAACTTCCCTGGATTGAGAGCGGTGTCTCCCTGGCTGAAGTAGCCTAGCCAGCCCACTCGCCGTGTTCTTATGGGAAGTTCATACGTAAAATAATAAACTAACCAGACGTTACACCTTAAAACTGAGAATGCTTGCTGCCGAAGTTGATTAGCTACCAACCCATTTAAAATGTCACTTACGTATAGTTCATTATTTAGTGCTCTTATCTTCTATTTAGGAACCAACCGCTAACTATCCATTACTCAAGTAACGCAGCGTTGGCTAAGTCCCATTTCACAATAGGCTTGCAAACATAGCCTAGGCTACATTAAAGAATGGTTTAATTTTAATTTACCGATCTAATTTAAATACACGATTCACAAAATTTAACAGAGCAATTCAAGTATGCACATTTTGAAGGAGTAGCACAAAAGTCACTTCAAGAACAATTGTGACATGCCCAACAGACCAGTTTCTTGAATGTAAGGAAAAACGTGCAATTGCTCGTAAACATTAAATGACGACACATGCCAACACAATACGCAGAGGAACGCAACCAGACAACAGTATGAAAACACAGAAAATAAACTTTGGACATACTTAAAAATGGGTGATCCTGGGTAGTTGAGGTAGTTTACAATCACACACTAACATGTTGCGAAAGGGGGCGTTAAACACTACGAGTGACAGCTGTTCACCCAATTGACTTGGGAACTGGGGAATTATCCGCTTCGGAGCTGTTTAAAAAATGTCTGGAGTCTTCCTCCACCGCAGGCTCTGGATCAGTTGTTGTCTTTTTAAGATTCCCTTTTGTTATGTGTATGAGGACAAGGTAATCTGCTCCAGGATCTGTCACTGGCGTACAAGTACTCGGAGAAAAACAGGCATAGACTAGTTTGGTTGCAAGATGTGGCAAAGTAAACACAGGAGTCATATGACTATTTTTTCGCCGTGCAGCTGTCAATCCAAGGTTCTGAAATAGGACAGTGCTGAGATCTGATCCGACTAACAAGTTTAGCCATAGTATTAAATCCGCAAGGCGTGCATTTTAGATGTATACCCTATTTTATTATGCAGTGATGCAATTTTTTTCCATATTTAAACTGTAAGCTATATGTACCATAGACGTTCGGTGAAAAATCGGCTACATTTGGTTGGAAAATGTAGCCGACGATTTCTAGCCGACGAAGGCACTGCCAGGTTATACCTGCGTAAAGCCCGAGCTAAAGTATGGCTAAATTGAGATAATGTTTTGACATAAACGGAAAAGGTTATGTCAACCTAAATTTCCACCCCTCTAGACGATCTAGATCCCGTTTATATTCGGGTTTGTGCTCACAGGGATTGCACGGTTGACAGAAACTTTGCAATAGACATCATTCGACCAAAACAGAATTCGAATTGAATAGATTTATTTCGAACATGTAACAGATAATATGTAAGAAAACAATCACATACAAAAAAAAGAATGACCGATAAAAATGAACAGTAAACATGTAAAGCAAATTTTCCATAAACAAAATAAATAAATATTACATGTCCGAAAAGGAGTAGGAAGAAGTATACACTTATATGGTCCCACCCCTTTTCTATAACTGAAATGGTGAACTTCATGTTTATCATATATACACATAAATAATTACCTTCAAGTCCATCATATACAACTTAAATATTTACCTTAGTTTTTATCAAATATAACTTAAATAATTACCTTAATGTTTATCAAATTTACACATCATCGTGCAGGTGCCCATCCAGCATGTCCCAGCAATCACATAGAAAAAAAACAACAAGAACAAAAACATCATTAACAAGGAGAGTCTCAGTCCTGAGAGAAACAAGGCTCCTTCCTCATTCCACATCCCTGTACCTCTCAAAACTAATTTTTGTACATCTTCTTGAACTGGTTTA